>CAUYSK010105321.1:0-18399 GCA_963575035.1 Avahi laniger
TCCCAGCTACTTGGGAGGCTGAGGCAGTAGGATTGCTTGAGCCCAGGAGTCTGAGGTTGCTGTGAGCTAGGCTGATGCCATGGCACTCACTCTAGCCAGGGCAAGAAAGTGAGACTCTGTCTCAAAAAAAAAAAAAAAAAAATTTGCCTTATTTCCCCCAATGTAAGAAATTTGCAATATTTAAATTTATATATTTTTACTTAATAACTTTTTGTAGCTTATGCATATTTTACTACACAAATGGGACAGTGTTATTATTGTTTAATTTACAATTAAAAATGCTTAGGTTTATCCATATGTTTATTATTTTCTTTGCTCACTATTCTTTATTCAATCTCTAGTCTTCTATTTGAAATCACTTTCCTTCTTTCTGAAGTATATCCTTTAAAAATTCCTTTAACAAGAGTCCATTGGAAGCTAACCTAGGTTTTGTTTGTCTGCAACTGTCTTTATCTCACCCTCATCTTAAAAATATGGCCTTAATGGTTATAAAATTCCTGTTGACAGCTCTTTTATTTCAGTACTTTAAATGTTACTGCTGGGAGTCAGCCATCAGTCTAGGTGTCGTGACTCTGGAGGTAAGCTGTTTTTCTCCAGGACCTTTAAAGACCTTATTTGTTACTTGGTGTTTGGCAGATTCATTGCATTGTATCTTGGTGTGGGGTTCTTTTTATTTATCCTACTCAAATTAAGGATGAGAAAAATCATAGCTTTCATTAGTTCTGGAGAATTTTGAGCCACTATTTCTTCAAATATTGTCTAACAGCCCCATTACCTCCTTTTAAAATTCTGATTAGGCATGCCTTAGATCTCATCATTCTATTCTCTACATCTCTTAACCTCTGATTGTAATTTTTATTATATTTCTGTGCTATACTGTGGGGTTTTTTGGGGACATTCATCTTCCAGTCGAGTAATTCTCTTTTCATTCTGGGACTATTTCTAGTTCAATAATTCATGCTTCAGCTGTGTCTAATCTGCTATTTAAACTACCTTTTGAGTTTTTGTTTTCATTTATTATATTTGTCATTTCTAAAAATTCTCTTTGAATTTTTCAAATATTCTGAGTCATTTTTGATATTAATATATAATTTTGGTGACATTTATTTCCTTAAATGTATCACACACATATATTTTGGATTCTGTATGAATCTAATCATTCTAAAATATGAAGATGCTGTGCTTTACATTCCTCATCTGGCAAATGGGGATAAAGTAATTATTACTCATTAGATTAATTTGAAGGTTAAATGATTTAATAAATGTAAAGTTGTTAAAAGAGTACATAGCACACTACAGAGTAACCTCTACAAATGTTAGCTATTATTATTTTTGATGCTATTATTTATAGAATTGATTTTGTTCTTTACTGATTCCACGTGGCTTATTTTTCTCATGTGTTAAGTAATTTCTGATTGTGAACTCATGTTCCTTGAAACATTATCAGGTGAAATATATTAAGGCTTGTAGGTAAGTTACATTCCCCCCAAAAGGACTTGCATTGGCTTTTGTTGAGCCATGGGCACAATACCAGTCTCAACTAGTTTACATTAAATTCTTGGCTTGGGTGTTTTCGTGACACATGGATCATGTGAATTTCAGCCCCAAATTTGCCTGAGGGTTGGATTTTTGGTTATTAATTCTCATGAGAGACTTCTTTCCCCTTCACTGAGAGACAAGACTAAGAGAGTCAAAATTCCTTAGTGTCACATTGTGCAAGATAGACTCTTTTCTAATTTACCTGGTGAGGTTGTCACTTTTTAAGGTCCCAGGTCTTTGTGGGTGTCACTGATTGCAGGTCCCATGGTATGATAATCTATATCTTCAAGGTCTTTCACTAGCTTAAGTGCTTACTTACTTTAATGAGTTCATTTTTTCTGGTTATTTTTAAAATTTTATTGCCATCTCAATCCTCCCTTAAAAATGTATTTTGAGTATTTTATCCAGAATTTGTAGGTATTTTGAACCCAAATGTTTTTCACACAAAGGGTCAGATAGTAAATATTTCAAGCTTTGTCAATTGTATGGTCTTTATTTTAACTATTAGCTTTGCTGATGTAGTAGCACAAAAGCAACCATAGACAGTATATAAACGAAAAGGCATGACTGTGTTTCTATTAAACTTTATTTACAAAAATAGATGACTGACTGGATATGAATATGACCCATGGGCTTCAATATTCCAACCTCTGTTCTGTAATATAGCTAAGATTAGAAGACACCAGAATAATATTTCTGAAAATATTTCTTCTAAGATTTCTGGTAGTGATAGCAAAAAGGGAAACCAAAGTTGGTTACTGTCTTGTTGAATCCTAAAGCTTTCATTTCTGTTTGGAACTCTAAGTCTTATAGGAGGAAATCCAATAGGAGCTTCCAGGGAGACAACCCACAGGGGGTTGGACACAGCTAGAGTTGAGATATGGGGGAAACTTGAATTTTTTATTTGCCTTACAGGTTCTTTCTGAGTGTGTCTCCTGCTTGATGCTTGGAGTGAATCCTGCTGGATCATAGATGCTTGGAGATTTTCAAGTCACTTCCATTTTCCCCATTGCTCCTAATGTCTGAACAATCTCCAAACATGCAAGCACCTTCTCTGTTAAGAGACCATGTTTTCATATTTTCAGTGATGGTGTGGACTAAGATAGTTTGCCTTTTCTTTTTTCTTAAACTAACTTAGGTACTCACCATGAATTAATGCTGTGTTTTGATTGAATCTTTGGGGCTAAACAATAATGTTATTTTTCACTGTAACTGAAAGGTGGTAGAAATGGGGAGGTGGATGTATTTCTCTATTTCCTGAAATCTGAGTGCTCAGACCTCACTTCTACAACAAAGGTAGCTTTCATACAATTTTTGGAAACATCAAGCTTTCTGCTGAGCAGATTGTGAAATCTTATTGGTTGGAAGGAATTCAAGCCCAATTTAGTGGGCACAGGTGCTAGAAGTTGTAGGTAAGAAGGCAGGAATAGAATCTGAGGCTACAGGTGCAGAAAAAGATTTTTCTTTAAATGCGGTTGCTCAAAAGCTGGGCTTTGCCGTTCTCTTATTTGAAGCCCTTTGAAAATCAGGCATTTTCTATGGGCATGTTGTCAGTGGTGAGCCCCGGGGCCTGTCAGCTCAGAGGTTAATCGTGCTAATTAACAGAAAGGGCACATGCCTCAGAAAGTGCCTCAGCAGACTGGCAAGTTTTCCCAACATTTCATGGTGTGACTTTGAAAAGGTTGCAGGCAAATGGCACCTTTCAGTTTAAAAATCTAAACCATGGTTTTTTAATCATTTTTAAAGTTTGAGTTTGAGAAGTCCACAGTGGCAAGGATATGGACACTTTTTTAGTGTTATTCAGAAACTTGTCCCACGGGAAGTCTGGCAGAAAGGAAAGACTGTGTTTTTAAATGCATCATTCTCACTCTTCCTTCCTTTATGCCTCGCTTTTTCTTTCTTGACACTTATTTTAAAAGCCCTTCTCCCTCCTCCTTCCAGTGAAAACCCACGCCATCTCCCTGATCTGTTGTGGAAGAACAGACTGGAAGACATCTGCCTCTTGCCTTATTTTTTTAAATTCCTCTAAATGATAGAGCCAATTCTCCACACAGAGCTCGCGCTCCCTGCTCCCAGAACTAGCCAAATGGCGGCTGTTGGCAGCGTATTGACAGCTTGTTAATGGAGGAATCCTTGACAGTGTGACAACCTGCCTGGGCTGCTGGGAAGCCAAATCCGCCCCCACACAAACCGAGTAATTAACAGGTGGGGAAAAATAGCAACTAACTGCTGCTGAGGAGGGGAAAAATACTCAACCAAGTGAATTATGTATATTAAAAGATAACTTCTATTTTGCAATCCTTTTCCTAGTCTTGCTAGCAAGCATTGGAAAGTGCTTTAACTTTGGAGTCAGATGAGGCTGGATTTGAACTAAAGCTTGGCCACCTACTGGCTATGTGACTTTGGGAAAATTCCCTCACTGAACCTCGATTTGTGATCAGTAATATGGACAGATAGCATTTGTGAAGCCACAATCATAGATCTCACATATAGATGTTCACTTGTTAAAACCTCTTTTTATGGTGATGGATTTGTTAAATGTTCTTGTAGTTCTGTCAAGTTTTCCTTTTTATATTGTGAGGCTGGGTTTTTTATTTTTCATTTTTGGTGTATTAAGTTTGAAAATTTTATGTCCTCCTAGTGAATTGGACCTTTTGTTATTATTAGACAGTGACTCCCTTTATCTCTAGTCATGCTTTTTGTCTTAAAATTACCTTGTGCCATGTTATTTTATGTGTTGGTAGTTCTGTAAAAATCAATAAATTCTGTTTATTTTACAATTTTTCTGTGCTGTCAGGTTTCATGGGGTTACGGGTGGAGGATGATGGGTATCAAGAAGAGGCAGGCTCTGGTTGACTGTTGCTTGTTTAAGGTGTCCACACTGGTTGGGCTGATCTTCCAGACACCTTTCTCCTCCAGCTCTCTCATACCCAAAATATATTCCCATGTATTCCATTAAAGAAGGCATCTTGGAGATGCATGTGCTGGTACCACCCACACCAGTCAGAACATTTCCCTCTCAGCTCTGACCCACACTAAAAAAGATATGAAAAGAATTTGTCAAAACTTAGATCTGTAGCTCTTGAAATATTTCTGAGGGCCAAAATTAATTTAGAAGACATTCAAGGCTACTTAAAATAGTTGTTTTCAACGTTTCTTAGGTCTTAGATCCCTTTGTGAATGTGACGAAAGCTATGGACTCTCTCCTCAGGGAAAAAATGCACAAATGCAAGCTTTCAAACAATTTCAGCCTGTCTTATTTTCACCTTATAAAGTTCCAGAGGCTCCAGGTAAAGGGACTTTTATTGAAATTATTCACTTTATAAACATCAAGGGATAAAAGCCAGGATGCAAAATTTAAATAAATGCAAATGCCATAGAATGGCAGACTGTGTAGTCCTGGCAGAAAGTTTGCTGCCTACTCTTGTGTAGGATAGGATCAGGTTTACCAGTGAGAGCATCACTGAGTGGAACTGCTTGTGTACACTGGAAACCTGAGCTGAGGACTAAATGGAAAAGTCCAGAACCAGTGCACCCATATGATCTCAGCTGAAGCACCCAGGAAACATCCCCAAAAGGAGACCTCCATAACCCAGGGCACACCCCAGGCTCCTGTGGAATAAAGTACCAATTGAAGATAAGCTGAGGAGAAAATATCACAAGACACTAAGGAACCCCACCATGAAAGATAAGTCAGCAGGCGCAACAAATGGAGTATTCATACCCGAAAAAGTAGAAGTAATAAAATCAGCTGAAAAGTACTTTAATGTAAGTGTGTTGAAAGTATTAAAAGTTAAAAAAAGGCTAGAATCCATAAAAATGGAGCTAATAGGACAGGCAAATTGGGGAAAAATAGCTTGTTTAAGAAATGAAAAATATTGCCATGGATGTGGGGAAATCTTTAAGGATGGTTTAAAGTGACTTAAAAAGTAAATAAATAAAATGGAATAATTATCAAAGGAAATCATCCAGAATACAGCAGAGACAGATAAAAAGAAGTTGAATAATGGAAGAAAGAATGTGAAATTTCACTGTAGACACACTGTACTGAACCTACAACACTCATGTGTTATGGGAAAGTTCTAAAAGTTATCAGTCAGAAAAGACAGATTATTTAAAGAAGTCACTGTCAGACAAAAGGAAAACTGTCATTATCAGTAATAGATATGAGGAAATAGAAAAGAAAAAAAGAAAAAAAAGTCTCCAGGGCACTGAGGCAAAATTGTGTGAGCATGTATCTCACTAATGTAAATGATGCAACAAACAAAACAAAACAAAAAACTGAACACTGCAGGAAATATGTTCAAATGTTGAGTATTCTAGTTAGTGAAATTAAAAGAAACTGTTATTTTTATCTTAATTTTTTGTATTATTCACTTTTCCTGCAATTAACATGATTTACTTATATAATAAAAATGAATATTAAAAACACCAATAATCTGGGAAGAAAAGTGTAGGAACATTGTGTCTGTTCAAATTAAGCTGATTCTTTATGGCTTACTCTAATAGCATTAAAAATTTTTTGTTGATGTACAATATTTATACATTTTTCATGGGGTACATGTGTTATTTTGTTGTATGCATAGAATGCATAACGATCAAGTCAAGGTATTTATTACCATTTATTATCCATCACCTTGAGTATTTATGATTTATATGAGAACATTTGAAGTCTTCTCTTGTAGCTATTTTGAAATACACAATACACTGTTGTGAGCTATAGTCACCCTCCTCTGCTATTGAACATTGGAATTTATTTCTTCTACCTAACTATATGTTTGTACCCATTAACCAATCTCTCTTCATCCTGCCTCCCCTGCACAATTCTCAGCCTCTAATCTCTATCATTCTACTCTCTACCTCCGTGATTTCAAATTTTTAAGCTCCCACATATGAGTGAAAATATGCAATATTTGTCTTTCTGTGCCTGGCTTATTTCACATAATGTAATGACATCCAGTTCCATCCATGTTGCTGCAAATGACAGGATTTCATTCTTTTTTATGGCTGAATACTATTCCATTGTGTATATATACCACATTTATTTGTTCTTTCAAATAAACTTAAGTGATAGACAATTCCATATCTTGGCTATTGATAAACATAGAGGTGAAGGTATGACATATCAATTTCCTTTCCTTTGGATAAATAGCCAGTGGCGGGATTGCTGAATCTTACGGTTGTTCTATTTACAGTTTTTTTTGTTTTTGAGAAATCTCAATACTGTTTTCCACAATGGATGTACTAATTTACATTCCCACCAACAGTGTATCAAAGTTCCCTTTCTCCACATCCTCACCAGCATTTGTTATTTTTTGTCTTTTAAAAAAATATTCTGAATGGGGTAATATGATATGTCATCATGGTTTTGATTTGCATTTCCCTGATGATTAGTGATATTGAGCATTTTTTCATATACCTGTTGGCCATTTATATGTCTGTCTTTGAGAAATGTCTATTCATGTCCTTTGCCCACTTTTTAATGACATTATTAATATTTTTCTTTTTACTGTTGATTTGTTTGAGTTCTTTGGGTATTCTGGATATTAGCAATGTGTTGGATGAATAGTTTGCATATCTTTTTTTCCATTCAGTAGGTTCCCTCTTCATTTCAATTGTTTCCTTTGCTGTGCAGAAGCCTTTTAGTTTAGTACAGTCCCATTTGACTGTTTTTGTTATCATTGACTGTGTTTTTGAGGTCTTAGCCATAAAAATCTCTGCCTAGAGAAAAGTCTTAAAGTGTTTTCTTATAGTAGTTTTATAGTTTTGGGTCTTACATTTATTTAGGTTTTTAACCCATTTTAGTTGATTTTTATATATGGTGAGAGTTAAGTATGTAGTTTCATTCTTCTGCATATAAATATACAGTTTTCCCAGGCACCAATTATTGAAGAGGGTGTCTATACTCCCAATGTATGTTCTTGTCACCTTTGTCAGAACTCAGTTGGCTGTAAATACATTGATCTATTTCTGGATTCTCTATTCTGTTTCATTGGTCTACTGTGTCTGTTTTTATCCAATACCATGCTGTTTTGGTTACTATAGCCTTTGAATATGTTTTGAAGTTAGGTAGTGTGATGTCTACAGCTTTGGTCTTTTTGCTAAAGATTGCTTTGGCTATTTGAGCTCTTTTTTAATTCCAAACAAATTTGGGGATTTTTTTTTTCTATTTCTGTGAAAAATGACATTGATACTGATATTTTGATATGGATTGCATTAAATCTGTAGATTGCTTTGGGTAGAATGGTCTTTTTAACAATATTAATGCTTCTGATCTATAAGCTTGTGCTGTCTTTCCATTTGTTTGTGTTCTCTTCAATTTCTTTCATCAGTGTTTTATAGTTTTCCTTGTAGAGTTTTTTTTAACTTTTTGGTTAAATTTATTTCTAGGTTTTTTTCTTTTTGTAGCTATTATAAATGGGATTGCCTTCTTGATTTCTTTTATAGCTAGTTCATTATTAATGTATTGAAACAATCCTTATTTTTGTATGTTGATTTTGTATCCTGCAACTTCACTGAATTTTTTTTATCACATCTAGGAACTTTTTTGTTGGAGTCTTTGGGTTTTTCCTAAATATGTGATCATGTCATCTGAGCAGGTCAGTCTCCAGGCTCCAGATGGTGTGTACAGGCAGGTTCTGGCTGTGATGGCAGTGGCAGGCTGGGTAGACTGTTCTCAGGCTGCTGGAAACAGTATACAGATGCCAGTGGTGGTGGACAGGGTGGGGCAATCCTCAGGCCCCCAGACCCTGTGATTAGGCACTGGGGGCAGGGTACGGTGGGTGGGTGGGTATGTGTGTTTGGCTGAGTGGGCCTTTTCTCAGATTTCCTGGTGGTATGCTCAGGTGCTGGCAATGGTGGGCTGGGCTGCGTGATCCTCAGGCCCCATGGGGCATGCCTGGGTGGTTGCAACAACAGTGGTGGTGGGTGAGAGAAGCCTATCCTCAGGCCATGTTCAAGTGTCCTGTGGCCCTGTTGCTAGGAGGTGGGATGGGGTTGCTCACTTGGCTGCAGCTGCAGACAGGCAGTTTTCAGACTGGGGTGTGCACGCTTTAGCCCCTTTTGGTGGTGGCAATAGCAACTGCAGTGACAACAATGGGGAAAGCTAGTTCTCAGGGCCCAAACGAGTGCGCATGCACAGCAGCCCTGCTCTTGGGAGCATGTGCTTTGCCTCCCTTTGTCCTGAGAGTAGCCTCCCTGATGTGCTGCACTGCTTGTTCCCTGTGGTGCAGGACTCTGTGTGCGCTGAGGGCCAACTGACGTTGGTCTGCTGCTGCCCTCTGGGTGGAAGTGAGAGGATATCGGTGGGTTTCAGGAATGTGAAGATGTGAGGCTGTTGGGCCCCAGGGCAGGATGCCGTCTGGTGGGGACTGGGCTTTCAAAATAGTGCCATGCTGAAGCTGATTAGGACTCGGGAGATGTTTGGGCCCCAAAATAAGCTCTCTCTCTCTCTTTCTCTGGAGTAATGCCATTATGTGGTTTCCAGGTAGCTCCCTATGCTAGAATCAAAGTCCATGAGGGTTGAGGGGCTCTCCCATGACTAGAATTGCAGAGGTCCATGGTGGGAATGTAGATCATTGAGGATGTATTACTTACTATTTCTCCACACTGAGGAGCCTCTCCAGGCTGCCAGCCAATCCTGGCCAAGCAGCCTGCCTCGCTTTCCACTGCTTCCATTCCTCAGGTGTTTCCTGTCACTTCTCTGTTGAATTCAGTGTTTTCTCTCTGATGCTCTATTCAAAGTGTGGTTACTTGTATTTTGGTTCTTCTTTATGGAGGAGGCAGGTGCTGGATGCCTCTACTCAGCCATCTGAAAGCTCCTTTCAAATGGCACTGCAGTACCTGTTATCCATGAGATTGTCCATTAGGCACAGGAAGGACAGTATTAAGGGCTCATGAAAATGATAAAATTTTAAATGCTTTCAAAATCAAAAAGAAAAGATGAGTATAATAATAATGAATATATAAGAATGAATCCATTGTGGATTATATTTGTCTTTATATCAATGCAGTGATTATATATAGTTTTTTTGTCCCATGAGGGCAAAAATTCCAGGGCACCATGGAAAGTCTAAAGCAGTCCTGCATCTCTAACTTTCTGTTTTAATTTTGGTTTCTCCAAAACCAGAGCCTGAGACAAGGCTCTACAGGCAGATTATCTGGGAAGTGATCTTAGGATGCAGATGTGAGGAAACAGGGAGAGAACAAGGAAGGAGGACAAGCCAATAAAAGCATGTGTTCTCAAGGTCATTGAGGTGGGCAACACAGTTCTTCTTACCAGGACCTCTAATCTTAAAGAGGCACAGAATGTGTCCCAATATTCCTGGACATCCGAAGGATAAGAGGCCAGGGTATTTATCCACTGACTACTGTTCTCCATTCACTGAGCATTGCTCCTAGAGGCTGTTAACTTTCACAGGGCTTGCATAAATACTGAGTAGCTCCCTAGCTCCGGAGCAGGCCCTGCAGCAGGGAATATTAATATAAAGTGCTTGCTCAAGGTGAGATGCGCTTAGCATAAGAGTGAGATTGCACAGTTGAATACAGCTGAAGCTGAAACTAGAGAGGGGCCAAGGTAATGTGAATCAAAACACCAAGTGTCTGATTTGGTTCTCCTGGAATCAATCAATAAATTATCTCCATGCTCCTGTACCATTTTTTTTTGTGCATCTATTGGAACTCATTTTGCATTCAGCCATGTTCCATGTACCCCACAGTTCTTTTTATACTTGAAATATAAATTCCTTTTTCCAGAGAATCTTTCATATAGTGGGTGCTTAACATATATTGTTGATTTAATTTAGCTAAGAGAATCCTGGGCTAGGATTTAGGAGAACTGAATTCCAGTTTCCTCTCTGTAACTAACATGCTATATGATCTGGGGCAACTCCCTCAGTCTACTTTAGATCTTATAATTATATCTACAAAATGAAGAGCTTCTACACAATTTTCTCCAAGGATCTTTCTGAGAGAAGTCTACTCTCTGATTATTCCCATCTACCCAGTTCCATTCTGCATTACAGAGCTCCACCTATAATTCAGTCCCAGTGCTAGTTGCTAGAATTACAGTCTCACTGTGCAGGAATGAAGCATATCTTCAAGGAGAAAGACATACGAAGAATTATAGCATAGTATGCGACAAAACAAAGCACGGAAGGCTGGGGATACACACGACCATATTTGTAACTAAGACTGAGATGTGTCAGGAGGAAATCTGGCAGAGATGACAACTGAGGTGACTCTTAAAGGATGAGTGATAAGTAATGGCAAGGATGTGGGGAGGACACTTCATATATAGCTTATCCCGAAAAGGGAGGCATCTCTCTCCAGACTGGGGACAGCTGGCTAAGGAATAAATATATATTCCCAGGGCCTTCTGACTTTTAGTCCTGTGATATTCCATTGTCTCATTTTGACTTTCTGAAGGCAATTTTTGATACTCTCACATAAAAGTTTTAATGTGTGTGTGCTAGCCTCAAGATTAGGAAAGGAGAACTAGTTACATGGACAAACTATGGCTTCCAAGGTGGGAGACAAGACACATTTTTCTGTGTTTGCTTGGAAAGGAGAATTACTTTAACTTTATTTTATATTTCTTATTAAGCAGCACTGTGGAAATGGATTTTAAAAAGCTCACAGTCATAGATTAGTAGAGAGAAAAGAATATTATTTGTTACTAGACAGGTCTTCAGTCAATTTATATATGTTAAATTCGTCCAGTGTTCCTCTCTTTGGTGGTAATGAGTACATTTCTTTTCAGAAATCAAAGTCCCTGTTATTTTCTCCCTATTTATGGTGATCAGGTATTTGTGTTACTTCAGGTAAAATACCCCAGAAATAGCTTGTAGAAGCTAAGTGCACCATGGGAAGGATGTATTACTGGAATTCCAATCCTCTGGATATAAATGCTGATTTTTTCCGCTTCCTTTCTGGCATGAGTAAGAGATCACCTCATAATTTTACCTCATGGAGCCATTTTCTGCATTAGGAAGAAATGTTCTTTGCTGATAAACATCCCCCTACACATAAATGTCATGCTGAGAAGGTTTCTCTTTTTGGAGAAATGGCCAAGAGCCTCATATTTCAATAGTTTGCTTTACTACAGAAGAGTAATAGACAAAACGTACCAAAGTAGTGGCTAGAATGCAGTCTCCCCAGCGTTTCCCTGAAGGATGACATGGAGGAGTGCTGGAGGGAGGCTTTACTACTTGTGGAGATTTCTCAGAAAAATTTGGTTCAGAATCTGAAATTTGGTGACGACGGCATGTGTGGACACTGATTCATTGTTGCTGATGCCAGTTGTGTGTGTGAATTTACTATTCAAACTAAATCTGGCCTCTACCATTTTTCAATTCAGTCTTAGTTGAGCTGACTTCTTGACTTTATAAGGGAGGGGAACAGAGTAGAAAAAAGAACATATTTAATGAGACTCTACTGAGTACACTGGCTATTTCTTTTACTAATGACAGGACTAAGTATTTTACATATGCTATCAATTCACTTGAATGAAAAACATCGAATGAGTCATTTACTGTGAGGATTAAAATCATATTATGCGATCTTCACCACAATTTCAAGAAGTTAGGCATTTTATCATCCAAAGTTTGTAGATGAGCAAATGAGAGTTTAAATCAATTGCCTAAGTTTGCACAATTCCTAAGTGACAAAGCTGGGATCTGAATCCACATTTGTCTGACTCTAAAGCTTATGCTTATGGCTCCACAGATCACACTGTAGTCGTGCGGTAAATACCTGTAAAACTGAACTTTTATGGAAGCAATTATGGTGCACACATTGAAAATGGATCCAGGGCATGAAGGAGTTATCCTCCTCAAAATCCCACTCTTTTTACATTCAATGATTTATTTATCACATACTTCTTGAATCTGTATGCTTATCAATATACTATCATGAGATTGAGAGATGAACTTATTCCCAGACATACTTATCCTTGGATGACCTAGTAGGGAAAACAGAAGACAAATAAATAATTATTATTCAGTAGTATATACCAATTCAAGTATAGTTCTAGTGATTTATGGCTGAGTAATAATCACCCCAATTAATTACAATTGTAATTAAAACAATAATTTTATTGTCTCTCATTGTTCTTAGGTTATTGCACTCAGTTTGGGGGCTCATGTTTTTGCAGTCCAATAGTAGTTGAGATTGTGATCATCTGAAGGCTTCTTTACTCACACATCTGGTTCCTGGGATGGCTGGAACAGTCGTGGGCTAGTCAGATAGATATCTCTTTCTTCATATGGAATCTCTACGTGACTAGCTTGGGATTTCTCATAGTATGACAAGCTCATGAATATGAATTTCTTCCTGGTGACTAGCTTTTCTTGGAGTAAACCTTCTAAGAGCCAAGGTTGAAAGCTTTTTCTGACTAAGCCTCAGAAATCATACAGTGTCACGTCCACTGCAGTCTGTTGGTTACAGTGAATCCCAAGTCCCTCTCAGATTCAAGAGGTAGGACTATGCAAGAGCATAAATACTGAGAGCCATAGTTCACTGGGTGGGGGGGTGCCTTTGGAGACTAGCTGCTACAGGTATTTACAGAGGGCTTTGAGAGCCCTATAGAAAAACAGACCAACTCTACCCTAGGACAGACGAAGTCCAGCCTGAGAAGACTTTTGACTAAGGTGAGGTAGTTCTTACAAGTAAAAAGGCTAGAATCTGGTGAAGCCCAAGTATTTGGGTTGAACAAGAGTGTGAGCGAGTGGGATGGGGTGTGTGGAGAGTGGCATAGGACTTACAGATATTAGCAACAAGTATCCCCTTCCTGGCCATGCAGGGAATGTGGGCTTTAACAAGTAGAAGAGTCACTGAAAGATTTAAAGTAACCAAGTAGGACCAAGATGATTTTTGCATATTAGAAAGGTAACTGTCCAGTTGCAGTGTGGAAGATAGATCTGAGAAGGCAATAATAGAGTCAGGGAAACACGTAAGTGAGAGAATATGAGATCCAATCTAGAAGAGGACTATCCAGTTACCAAAATCCACCCTTATCAGAGGAGGCAGCACATTGGGAGTTTTAAATCATATACTGGTTAGCTGAAGAAGATGAAAGAGATGAAGGAGATAGAGGAGAAAAGGACCAGGAGGCTTCTGCATTGGATAGCTTTGTAGACGGTGGTGCTATTTGCTAGGTAGAGAGTACAGAAGCAGGGAACAGTTATGCATCTAAACTTGAATTTGTTGATTTTGAGGTACCTGCAAGAAAGTCAAATGGAGATGCCCTATTTGCACTGTAGTGCACATCATTGGTGCTTTGTCCAGATTTTTTATAATGGACCAATACACATGCTTTTTAACTGCGATGATGGCTGGCTTCTAACAGCTCAGAACTGCACCTTTATTCTGGGAATTGCCCTCACCTGGAGTGGTCTGGGAGGTAGTGGCCACTCCCTGGAGGCAGCCCACAGCTGATGACTCATTGATATGGGGATACAAATGGCTTTTCTTCCTTGCTACCAGGTGGGACAATTCTGCGATGCCATTTATGCTACAGAGATCTCTATTGGTTCAGGCTGAAGCTATAGTTGAGCTGAAATCAAATCTTTATGTAGCTTATTCTCCTGCCCTAACTTTTGCCCTTAACTCCTCTTTCTCTCTCACTAAATCATCTGTACAAGAACCTCAAACTCAAGTCTACTTTGAGGAAACCTGACCAAAGACAGGCCTTTAGAAAATGTACTCATGGGAGGTTGTGTGGAGGCAAAACAAGTTCTTTTGTGGTGAAAAGCTATTCTAGAAAATAGTTGGGTCTTTGTGTAGGGCTGAGTTGAGCTGTGACAAGTGAAACATTTAAGAGGGTCTGTGAATGTAAGGTACATGAACTACGAACTCTGGAACAAGACTACTTGATTTTAATCCCTGCTCCATTACTTACTGGCTGTGTCATCTTGGCAAGTTATTTAATCTTTCTGTGCCTCAGTTTCTCCATCTATAAAATGGGAGAATAATGATCCCTATCCAAAATAACTATTGTGAAGAATAAATGAACTATTATTACCAAAGTGTTAAAACACCACAAGAGTAAATCTGTCCATTATGCTCACTGTAGTAGTCTCAGTACCTAGAATAGGGCCTGTCATATACTATATTCTCAATAAATATTTATTGGATGAATACACGTAAACCAATTAGTTGATACCAACACAATTTCCCCCCTAAGAATTTATTGAAGAGACATACTTACAATAATATAAAGCAACATAAGTAAAACATTAATTATATAAATAGCAAAAGCTTGTTTAAAGCAATAGCTAGCTTGAAATAGAAATAACTGGGAAAGTATATACACATATATACATACGTCAATCGAAAGGAGACTATGTAAATAAGTTGTAATTCATTCATACAATGGAATGCTACAGAGTCACTAAAAAATGAGGCAACTTGAAATGTACAGACATGGAATGACCTCCAACATATATTATATGAAAATGTAAGGGGCAGAAAAGACCAAGGTGAAGAAAAAAGCATGTGGTGCATATAGTATGTTGTTATTTGTGGAAAAATACATATGTATATTTGTAAATATTCACATATATGCATACACATATGTATGCCCCCCTGCCACCTGACACACACAGTATCTCTGGTAGGATGCACAGGAATCTGGCAACAGTGTTTGCCTCTGGGGAAGGGATCTGGCTGTCTGGCTGTCTGGGTTCATGAACAGGAAGAAGACTGATGGTAGACAATTTTGGTTTCATGTGCAAGGAAAATACATCTTATTTTAAAACTAATCAAGCAATTCATAATTTTTTAAAGCAAAGAACTGATATTAAGCAAAAGTTGGCTACACAGGGTTAGATAAGAGGGTGAGTGTATTTTCATATGTCTAAGAGAGCCACAGGGCATCTTGCTGAAAATGCATGTCTGGACACAGGACTGAGAATAATGCAGCACTTTTCTGCACAAGGGGGCACCAGGCCCTTTACCTGGTAAATCCTCTGTGAATTGACCTCTAAAGATTGATTATAGTTCAGGCTTCCACTCCTGTGGCTTGGAAAATTAGATTGAATACCATTATTAATTTCGATTACTAGACCAGAATTTTCCTTTAGAGCTTCCTTAGCAGGCAGACAGCCTCTAGTCTTTCATAAATAATACCCTGTAAGTCTGTCTTCTTAAGGGGATGGAGAGTACTAAGTGTAGGCCAGGGGTGCCTACAACATGTCAGGACCTCACCTGGGTAGTTGACTTGCACATCATGTTAGTTAACCCTCTTGCCATCTCTTTGAGTAGGCACCATTATCTCCATTCAAACAAGACACAGGGTTAGGTGGTTAAATCAATTGTCCATGGACACACAAGAGCATATGACAAGAGAAGACATATGACAGGTGCCATTGACTATACCTGAGCTCATGAATAATTAATATTTTTCATAGCATTTTTTTAAGGGAGAGAAACCTTAGACATCAACTTAGTTTGGGCCAGGTCACTCTGATGTTACAGGTAAGTGTGCTGTGGCCCACAGAGGGGAAGAGAGATACTCAGGTCACACAGGGGTATGGTACCAGTTAGAGTCACATTGTAGGTCTTTTGATGTTTAGCCCAGGGTCCCTTTGGGTTTTGTGTTATTAGTTTTTCTTAAAGCTGTATCCCAACAAAACTTTATGAAGGCTACATTACTCTGGGATTTAGTCTTATAGACCCAGAAACAGCCCTTCTATTTATTCTAGGTTCCTTTCTTTTTGAGTCCCCATGTTCTTCACTGGTAATTTGGCCTGTGAGTGTGGAAGCAACATACCAATTTTTATAAATAGTAATTTCTAGCTCCCTCCAATATAGATTAGAAGTGTCTTCCAAAAAGAGATTGAGTCTTTTGTTTGCTTTGGATTTTCTAGACATCTTTGTTCTATGCCAGGCATGACTGTAGGTTCTCATCCTGGCTTCCCTAATTGAGTAATAATCTGGCATTCATTTAAAAGGCCGGTAGAGAACCCAGGGATATTGTCACATTGATGTCTGGATTACAAGTGGAATATCAAGTACAAACCTGAGAGCTACAAGCTGGAAAATGGCATTGCTTCTGTGGTAGGCTGAGTTCTGAGGTGGGCCCAAGATTCCTTTCCCATAGTGTACTCACTATGTGTAATCTCTTCACTGTGATAGTGGGCAGGACCTCTGAATGTTATGGGTATCACTCCCACAGTTATGTTACATTATATGGGAAATGTAATGAGATTTTATGTAACCTTTTATGTAATTAAGGCCCCTGGTAAGTTTGACTTTGCGTGAATCAAAAGGTAGGTTTTCTGGGTAGGCCTGACCTAATCAGGTAAGCCCTTTAAAAGGGGTTAGAGAGATCTCCTGTTGGCCTTGGATTGTTTAGCCACAAAGATATAAATTCCTCTAACAATCATGTGAGTCTGGAGGAAGACCTTAAGCTCAGATCAGACCCCAGTCTGGCCGACACTTTGATTGCAGCCTTGTGAGACCCCTAGCAGAGAATGAAGCTAAGCTGTCTCAGACTTCTGCTCTATAAAAATTGTGGGATAATAAATGAGCTTTAAGTTGCTAAATTCATGGTTATGTGTTAATACAGCCTAGAAAACTATAGCTCTTGTGTTTGTGGAAGGAATTTACGCTGCACTTTATGTAGTTGACTAGGGTCCTACAGATGATTTCTCTCATTTTTTTTTCCTGTTCATAAACTTGACTGTATTGTTTTTTATATGAGAATCTTTAAGAACAAGAACTTATGTAACTTTAGGTACCTTTGTATAATATTTGTCAAATTATTTAATTTCCTTATGCCTCTGTTCGTTCATCTGTGAAAGGAGAGTAACTGTGGTTGGCTTGTCAGCTGGCCCATTAATAGGCACTCACTAGGAAGCTGGACTAGCAAGAGGCTTCTGCAAACAAAACAATAATCTATGGGACTTATGGCATGTGTAAGCAGCTATGGTAGACTGGAAAGAGAACTGGATTTGGAATCCAAAGAGCTCTATTTGCATTTGTATTCTACTATTTTAAGAGCTAGATGACCTTAGGCAGACCAGTTAACTTTTCGGATTCTCAGTTTTTTCATCTGTAGAGTGAGGGATAATAATAGGCTAGTGGTAAGAACTAATCGAGCTGCTGTATGACTCATGTTGTCCCCTTCAGTTTGCTTTAATCTTGTCTACGTCATCTCTCTCCTATAAATGTTGGAGCGCCCTAACCCTCTTGATCACTGGGTTCTTATAACTCTGGGAGGAAGCTCTACAGATGGGATTTTATCAGGAATGGGAAATTTCCAGGTGACAAAGACAAGGAAAAATTTCCATTTCCTTTCGAGAGTGAAATGTCACCCTACTCTGCTTCAGTGAAGAATAAAGGAATTTGAATAAAATGTCAGCTTTTTTCCAAACTAATTTGGGAATCATAATGACACGTACAATCTCAGCTGAACACATGAATATTTATAATTAAAAATTAAATTGTCCTTTTTTCAGCTTATGAAAGTGAACAGAAATCCCCAGGGGTGTCTTTGGCCAGAAGAGTTGTTTGTTTTAAGAAGAAAAATTCTAAGATAAAGAAGCAAAAAAACAAAAACAAAAATAAAAATCCGTTTAAAAACCCCACAGCGGAAGCCAGCTGGGGGTTGGTCAAGCACTGGTAGACTTATGGCGTCCTTTCCATCCTCCCCACACGGCTCGCCGTTGGAGGAGGTAGGAACTGTTATCCTGGGATGGAAGGAGCTTTGCAGACAAGTCCTGGTTGGTTGCTCCCCACCTCCCCCGCTGCCTCTGGCCAACCCTTTAGTGCACACATACATTTTGTTTTCTAGATATACTGAACCTCTTCAAAATCCAGTATAGTAGGATAGGCGTACATTAAATACATAAAAAAGGG
>CAUYSK010105323.1:0-34551 GCA_963575035.1 Avahi laniger
TTTTGTTTTGTTTTTGGCCTGGGGCTTTATGAAATAACATTCCATTTCTATAGGTGGAGACTACAGCAACTTTGTGCAGTGGCTTGGCGTCTCAGAACATGCTGATTTTGCTATGTGAAAGGACATTTAATGAGGAAAGTCTTTAACAGAACTTTAAATTCTACACATGTTGAAGGAGGAGTGGCCCTGGTGGCTGTCACAGGGCATCTGAATCCCGCCCCACCACGACCACCCTGCAACATAGCACTGCCTGGTGCCCTGACAAGGTCTTCTGTAGTGTGGACCTGAGTCTGGGGGCTGGAAGGGGCCACGGACAGGATTGGGGGGGGGGTCATGTTCCAATCCAACACCTCCCTAGACAGGAGAAGTAGACTTAAGCCACACACAAAGACAATGGTGAAAAATGGCTTGATTTTTTAGTTTTCTTTTGATAGATGCAGACCAAGTATTTTGCTTACCCCGGGTGATGGATGGGTCTAGACCATTTCAGTGTCAGGATGAGGAAATGACCTCATGGCTCCAGGAAACACGACTTCGCAGCCTATCAAGGGTCTAGTTTCTTCAGACCACCGTGCAACCCCTGCTGTAGCTCCTGGTGCCGTCAGCACTAGACACACTAAGGAGAGGAGAATGAGGGTTTTATTAATTTTACAGTTAAGCCCAGTGAAAGCAAAGTCAGATGTATTTCACTTAAGAAATATTTTAGTTCCAAGACCCAATTTTTCTGAACCAAGTTAGTACTTATCTCGAGCTCAACAAATGAGAACAGAGTGTGGTTCTTTTGCCATATCCTGTCAAATCTTCTAATCAATAAAGTCTTCCAATACTGCTTTTGAACACTTCCAGGAAACTCTCTTAACTCTCTTAACCTAAGGATGATGTCAGAGGCCAGAAGGTAACTTCGAGTATGATGGCTGTATTTGGCCAGTTTGGATTTTATGTAATTAAAAGTTGAGACTGATATAGAATATGGCTCACCACATTAAAAGCACCTAAATAAAAGCTTAATGATTATTCTTAAGTTATGAAGGACCATTTTCTTTTCAGTGGGTGTCTAGTAAGATAGTTTTCACCAAAGACTAAAATTTTGTTCTGTAAAAATAAGTGCTGAACCAAACAGATACCCCCAACTCCAGTCCTGGCTCTGTTCTGACCTAAAGGAATTTGATTAACAGCTTTTCAATTGCACAACTCTTTACTTTTTCTTTTTGTGAGAGTCTGAAGCAGATCATAGAAATAGCTCCTGCAAATCTATTCTTGTGGCATTTGCAGCCTGGCAGGAAGCTCTGACAGTCTCCCAAGAGGGGATCGGAGAAGTTGTACAAAATTTCCAGTGTCCAGTGGGATACTTATCCCAACCCAAATTTTATTTTTTAAAAGAGGTTCATCTAATCCTAATATCCAAGTTTCACACTGGGTTTTCCCGATGACCACAGAAATGCAGCAATAATGTTTGCCTAAGCCTCTGAAGAAGATATTAAGCATCTAAAGCAGAATCATGAATAATAATAGCTGTTAAGCAACCAGTTCATCTTAATAACCCATCTTCCTCCTACCAGCTTTCTGCAACCATTCCCATTTGGAGCCTGTCTTTTAATGTTGCTGCTTTGAGAACCAAAATCTGTCTGAGTTCCCCTTGGAAGATTAATTAAAATGGACATACTACAGAAACGTAGACAAGACTAGAATTTCTTTAATACAAATGTTGCTCATCGTGGCAACATTTTCTATAGCGTCACGGTGACATCTTGCTTCATTTCTTTAACTATTAAACAAACAAACAAGGGATGCAAGACTTTAAGTGATGAAAGGAAATTGTATCAGTGTCATGTCTTATGGTTAAGACATGACCTCTCTCTGGTGGTATTAAAACAATACTAAACATAAAAGACAAGTCTGGCATTAATAAACTGGGATCGTTAGTAATAATCAATGCAGAAAAAATACTTTCTGAAGACCAGTGATTGCCAAGTCATTGCAGGAGCTATGAAGTAAGTGCTTCTAGTGTCTCACCTGGGGATCAAGAACTAAGAATTACAGGGAGCACCAATCATGAAATACATAACATATAATACATTATTTCTGAACATGGAGTTGCTTCTATAGGATAGTTGGAAAAGGCTTAGGGAAGGAAAGTACGAGGTATTTAAATTTGAATAGTACATGTTAAGTCAGAGAAAGAGAGAGAGGCCATTGGAGAAAAATAAAGCCCATTTAGTGAATAAACCATATGAATTCAGCTCTTTACCCAACAATTATATAAATGCCAGCTTTCTTCCAGTAATGAGCTAAGTGTGCAAAGATGAGGACAGTCCTAATCCTCAAGTAGTTCCCAGTCGGATGGTGGGAAACACAAGTGCACAGAAAATAACAATATAATGTGGAAAACGGGCACAGCTAGAACATTAGAGGAGCACAGAGACGAGTAAGTAAGGTCATTTTTAGGTAGAGGGGGCCACACTGAAAAGGCATAGGGGTGTTAGAGAGCATGGTCCAACGCATGAATTCAAAGTAATCCCATCTTTCTGGTGCACGGCGCAGACTGGGAGAAATGAGTTCCAATCACAAAGGCCTATATGTCATGCCAAGGACATCAGACTTTATCTAGCAGGCTATCAATGAAATGTAGAAAGATTTTCGAAAAGAAGGGGCTTGATCATACTTCATGGTACAGAGGTCATGCTGACATCATGGTAGGGAGACATCCTAAGGCAGGAACCAGCTAGGAGACCCTAAGAGCAGTCAGTCTATGCCAGTGTGTTGACACTCAGGGTGGAGAAGAAAGGACAGGCTTAAAAGATACTTAATTGGAATAAAAATGGGCCAGACTTTGATGACTCACCTGACAATACCTGTTAGAGGTTAGGGGAAATGAGGAGTCTAATGTGACTGTCAAATCTCTGGAATAAAGCATGGTGGACAACTGGTTTGCGGAGGAAGATGATGAGTTCAGGTTTGGAAATGTTGGGATGGGGGTGACTGAGACACCCCCGTGGAGACATCTGGTAGAGTTGGGGATGTGTAACTGGAACTCAGGGGCCCTCTGGGCTGGAGATGTAGATTGCAGAGATAGGCTTTGGGGCATTAAATGAAGTTGTCAAGGTTGAGATCATCCAGGGAACTGAAGGAGAAGATTGCCAGGGACAGGTCTTACCAACCTTGAAGGGTCGAACAGAGGACGCATGACATGAGGAACAGACTAAAAAGAAGCATTCGAGGAATAGAAAGAAAACTAAGAGACAACAATATAAGGAAAGGCAAGAGAAGAATGTTTCTAAAACGAGGATGTAGTTAACCTGTAAAATCCTTTGAAGAAGCCAGAATGTAAATACATGAGATCTTAGAAACTACCTGGCCTTACTCCTTCAAAGCATTTGTTAGGAAACAAAGACCAAGAGAAGTTAAGGCACTTGCCAGCAGTCACACAGCAGATGAGGAAAGAGCTGAGAGGAGAAGGTAGGTGCCCTGACCCTCTGCTGTGCAGCTTCTGCTCTGGCCAGCTGCACCCCTGCCTTGAAGGAACTTAGGTTTCACAGTGGGGAGATCAGCCTTAGGAAGGTGAGTCAGGGCTATGCTGGAAAGTTGTTAAACTGGGGGATTTAAATATTATTCTGAGGAATGGAGACTCGCTCACTAAAGAGTTTTGAGCAAGAGAGGCATCACAATTACGGAGATATCTGGGCAAATTTTCGTGGCAATTTTCAGATGTATTGTCAGTATTTTGCTCGGATTAGGTATAGATTTAGCAATTCTGAGAACCCCCCCTGCCCAAAATAATTGTAAGTTGTAATGAACAAAACTGCTTAATTATATCAGAAGTTAATAACCAATAAATAAGAAAAGTCTCAATTAAACTACATCATCTGTTGCTTAGGTCCACCATATAGTTTCAAAAATTATCTAGAAATATAATGAAAGGTCCTATGAGATTTGGAACCACCCCAGGCCTTAGGTCCAGTCCTGGTTTGGTCCGAGTACGCTACAGCCCACCCGTACGTGCTTTCATAACTCCATCAATGATGAGGGCCATATGGAGATGCTTTATTTTATGTAATTCCTTCTTCTTCCTCTTCCTCTTTTTCTTCTTTATATATACATCTGTTAAAAAGATGGATAATAAAACAATCCTTGTACCTGTGGAAGAATGCCTTGGGAGGGTCACCCGTTAGAGGGGACAGGCTTTCTAGAGAAGATGAACGGAGTTGTCATCATGTGAGCTGGCTGCACCTGGTCCAGCGAAGCCACAGGCCGAGCTGTGTCGGGACCTGCTCAAAGACACAGGATCCCAGCAACTCCATCCTCTCTCCCTCCCCTCAGAGCTTCCCAGCTTTGAGGTTCTCAGAATCCTCAGTAATGGCTTGCCTTGTAGGTGACGGTACTCAAGTGGGTAGGAATTGACCTGACCCTACCAAAATCCCAAGGTCCCATGGTCCCTGAAGTCTGATTAGGTGGTTCATTGTAAGACTAAGATCAAGCAATGGAAGACAGAAAAAAATGTCATAAATAGTGCTTGAAATTGATTTGAAGGTCACAGCAACCTGAACTTCTGACCCTGACTTTTAACCTCCTCACATCTTGCTTTCCATCTCTGTGTTGTGATGATTTTGTACCCTCCGAGCAGAAGAGACAGCTCTGCTTCATGCGTACCCAGGCAGAATACTACAGTGGGATGGTTGCTGGGCAACAGCCGCTAGAACAATTTGTTTGGGGAGCATTTTGAGAATGATTACATTTGCAGAGTTGGGTTGGGTTGGTTTTTTTTTAATTTTTTAATTTTTTTCTCCTTTCCTATGGTACCTATTCCTGGATGTTGTAAATATTCATCTGGGTTTTGCATATATGACGGGGAAAACGTTATTTAAATGAGTTTGGGAGGGTAATTTGCATGGGTGCATCACTACCCTCCTTTATGTTTTGCAGGCAGCCTGCCGCAGAAGGAGAGAAAGTGCTTTGTGACTGTTATTGACTTAGATGACAGTGCTATGCTGGCTTGTTTTTTGGTTACATAGAACAATGAGAGCAGGAAAAGATGCAGTTTAGCAAAGGCATTTAGTCAATTGTTGGTAAATGGGGAAGATACAAAAGCCTCAGCTAAGTCACCAGGCACATTTCCCTGCTATTGTGGCTGCAGTTACTCTCCTGGCCTCCTCCATCTCCCACTCAAAGAGGAACACTTCCTGTCCCTCTTGTTAAGTGATATCAACACATTGAAATACAGCTCTTGGCTAAACTCTGGAGAGCTGACTTTGAAAGGTAAAGGAAAGAAACATATCCTTTCAAAAGGAATCTGGCAGCCTTTAAGGATTTACAACACACCCATTTCATATGCGTCTGAGTCCAGTAGGAATTACAAAGATTTCAAAAAAAAAAAAAAAGAGAGAGAGATAAAATCATTGGTGTTAATATTGCTCTCGCCCCTGGAAGATTAATAGGTACACACACCCACGCACCCCCTCCCCCGAGATGTATTTATTTCACAATTCACAAATGGTAAGGAGACCTTTCCTGAATTTTTTTTCTTAGGGGAGTGGGGAGCCAGCATTAGAATTGTGATTCTTCCAAATGTTTTCCCATATGCCTTAAATGCCCCATTAAAGTTAATTTTCTCAATGCACACGTATTCTCTGTGTCTTAGTGGCCACCTCCCTGTCTCCCTAAAGAGAACATTTCCTTGAGGCTGCCATGTTCTCTCTGGGTGATGACTTGGTCAGGAGCCTCAGCACCATATGGCAGCATTCAGGGCTCTGTCACCAGCCAAATGCAGCAGTTGTTTGTAGGGCACAGTCAGTTAGGGACTCTATCTCTTCACCCTCAGGGAGATGTCTATGGATACAAAATGTGCCTCTGAGCCATCCAACAATATGGGCCCCAAAGCTGCTGAGCTTTCAGTCCAAACTGCATTCAAATAGCTATCCCATCTAACGAATGCTCATGCCTGATCTGTAATCCCAGATCCCCTGGCTAACTGCATAGTCTCTCTTGCAAACAAGGCAAACTTGGGCATAAGATTCAGTAAAAGTCTTCCTAGTTTCTGGTTTTACTCAGGACTATGAGTTAGTTATGTAGTTTCGTTTTGGGGAGAGACCACTTCACTATCCAGGATGAAAATTGGGGTAGAAGTGTAGAGAGTAGGGAGGGCAGAGACAGACAAGGGCTGTCCGGAAAGTATCCAGCCATTGTTGATGCAACGAGAGTGGTCACGTGGCTGGATACTTTCCAGACAGCTCTCATGCAGAGGCAGGAAGTCAGAAGCAAACTTATTCTTTATAGTTCATCTTTGGAGCTGGGGCTGGGTTAGAGCAACAGGTTGCTCAAAGGTTTCTGTGTGAACACACTCATACCTTCCCTATTTCCATCCAACCACTCTCGGTGAATCGAGAACCGGTTACGTGCAAGGCGTCCTCATAAGGTTTGCGTAGCCAGAGAGGACGAAATGCAGACTCTTTCCTCAAGATTGCAGCACACAGGGCTTCTCTCAGGTGAAAGGAGAGAACGTCGGCCGCAGGCAATTATACCTGCATGCAACCGAATGCTCCAACAGAAACACCCCAGCCTCCATGATGAGGAAAGTCACTTCAATCCACAGAAAACATCTGGCTCCATGGAAGACACTCAGCCCCATTGGCTTTTACTTTTTTTTTTTTTGAAAAATGCCCTATGTCTTTTGATTGGAAGTTTACATCCAGGAACAACCCCTTTCTTTTGCTGTACCTCTAGGCAAGGAACATATGTCAGAAATGCCATAGCCACATTTAGACGCTGTCTGCTGTTCAGCTTCACTGAGCCTGCCGCCAAGTTACCTTTTACATGGCAATTACTCATGAAATCCGAACACTGCTGCAAATTAGTGTTAGGTTGCTTTCATTTCCCAATTAACTGCCCACCTGCTATTACAAGATTCAAGTTAGCCGTAGTCAGCCTTTTCCCCTTCAGTCTTTAAGAAGGGGAAAAAAAAAACAAAAAAAAAACCCGAAATACCCAACTTCTTTATGCAGGGAATAATTAATGTGTGAAAGGGTCTACCAAAGGCAACAATGAAACATGCAACTGTGAGTATATTCAAAGACAAGCCAGACAAGGAAGAAAAAAATTCCATGATACAAACATTAGACAGACAGGTGGATGGGTTTGGATAGACCATATGGCCTCCTTCTGTCCTGAAATGTACTGTGAGATTATATTTTGCAAAATCCCTTTAAGAACCAAGTTGATTTCTAAACAGTGAATTATGGCAAAGAAAATGCTTAGGGTGCCTTAGCTATGTCCATTATTTCCATGGCAATTTTGTATTTCTGGGGATACGTTTTCAAGACCAAACTAACACCCTTGCCACGCAGAAAATGAGACGGCAGAGGGTAAAGTAGAGAGATGGGGGAGGAGAATTGAGTCTTTTTCTCTTTTCTCAAGAGAGATGGATCTGTACTTCCCAAACTTGTAAAAGAGGAAAGCGCTGGTGACCCGCCGCAGAATGTGGGAACAACCGCTGGGACGCGAATCCAACGTATCGAGCTGAACGACAGACGTGAAATGCACCAGATAATGAAAAACAGTGTCATTTCTGGAAAACATTAAAGAATATTTTCTTCCCCCTCAGGAAGGCAGAGCATATGATTCCCATTCTCACATTGTGACAGAAACGCTGCGTGCACCCTGCGAGGAGGATTGCCGCCTGCGATTGCACGAGACCGTGCGTGGCGGGGACCTACGAACATGCTTCTTCAAGCCCAGTTTAATTGACACCATGGTTGACAAGATAGCACGGTTTTGACAGCAATTCTGCACTCAAAGGGTTTCTCTTCGAATTTTCAAAATGCAATTCTTGCTTTTAGGTTGGGAGACAAGAAATCCACAGCGTTTCAGGGCAACTTTTTTTTTTTAAGAAATTTTTTTTTTCTGTTTTATTTTTAAATATTTATTTATTTATTTATAGAGACAGGGTATTGCTCTGTTGCCCAGGCTGGAGTGCAGTGGCACAATCACAACTTAGTCATAGCTCGCCATAACCTTTAACTCCTGGGCTCAAGTGTGAACTCCCATCTCAGCCTCTGGAGTAGCTAGGACTACCGACATGCGCATCTGCGACTAGCTAATTTTTAAATTTTTTGTAAAGACAGGGGTCTGGCTGTGCTCCCCAGGGTGGTTTCGAACTCCTGGCCTCAAGCAATCCTCCTGCCTCAAACTTCCTAAATGCTGGGATTACAGGGGTGAACCACTGATCCCAGCCCTAAGGACAACTTTAAAACACAACCCATGTTCTGTGACACCGCATCGGTCTGGGAATAACAGAATCACTCACTGCAGAATGGTCAGTCCTCTTATGTCCCTTTCTGGGGGAAACCAAAGGTTATTTCTGGGGTGCTTGAGCTCCCTAAGTTATTGTGGGGTACTTGCCATTGTCCTTTTCCCTGGCTTTTTGCCAAGATGCCACTGTTGGCTATAGACACAAAAGCTACCAGGCTGCCAGTGGGACTGGTCCTGCCTGCCAGTGGGACTGGTCCCTCCATCAATGCCTAAGGTGCTGCTGCCACCACAGTGCTTCTGAGATGGTACCAAAGATTGCGATGGTCAGTGGAAATGTATCTAAAGGAAGGCATCTGCAGTGTGCTGCTACAGTGCTGTAGCAAAGGCACAACAAAGGCACTTTTGCTGGAGCTGTTTCATATCCCAAAGTAATGGAGAAAACGCCCACCGTCCACACTGGTGCTGTGTGCTATCACGTAGGCACGAGGCCACGCTCCCGCTGTGTGTCACAGGGGTCTTATGAAAATAGCTCTTTCCTTTGTCTCTTAGATCTTCCTCTTCCTAGGACTGCTGTTTGAGCCCTTGGGAACTTGGGTGAATGAACTTAGTGACAGATATTATGGTGCCCTTGGAAATGGTCCTCCGAGAGCCTCCGTGCACACTACTTGGGCTGAGAACTCGCCCCTGCCTGTCATACAACCAGATGCCTATCAGGGTCACTTTGGGAGCTCTCGGTGTGTGGTCACCCATGGGGCCAATCTGGGACTCCATGTCACAGCTTTAAGAATGAACAGAATAGCACTTCTATATTCCTTTGAATCTCAGTTTTATATAAGCCAATATTAAACATCCAATGAGAAAGTTTAGCAGGTGTTTGGATGATCATATTGCAAGCAAAAGCAGAATTCATGAATCTATAAAGTAGGATTATTTCGTTTTTTTCTCTGTTCTCATCTTGTTGTAGATGAGATTGTGGGAGAGAGTTGGGAGGTAACTCTTTCCTCCTGAGCTTGGGAAAATCACATTGTCCTTGACAGAGAGAAAAACAAGTCAAATAATACTAAAAACGGAAAAAAACAAAGAAGATAATCAGATAGTCTTTTCAATCTTTTGTCTAATCTGCCCCTAAAACTAATTTGGACTATAGCTACAAGACATCATGACAACCTGTTGGCCAGCAAAAAATGAGGTCATTTAACCAGTCATTTTAGCTATATATGGCCAAACAATTGGTTTGACTCACTTTTTTCCCTACTGAAATGACTGATTCATAGATTTACTTGGTTGGTTGGCATTTGATAAACACACACTAACAGTAGACTCCAGAAGGAAGTTATCACTAGTCTATTTTAAAATACCCTCTTTCTTTTTTAATGCACCAAATACAATAAAAATAATTTTGTAAGTACTGTTATTGGTTTCCTCAATTTATTTAATCATGTATTCCATATGGCTCAAGAAATAGAAATGATGTTTATAACCGTTCAATGAAAATGATATTTTTCTAAGCTTATAAAACTGTAACGAGTTAAAATCTGGGTGAAATACAATGCTTCTAAAGTATTTTCCATTATGAAAATGCAAACAGTAGAAACCTTGTTTTATTTTATAGCTTAGAGTTACTGAAGCTACCCAAGACGATTGCAATCAATATTTGTTAGAACACCAACATAAGAAAGCCATCTTTAGACCCTGAAAACTGAAAAAAGGTGCTGTACCTCATCCTGCCCCCCCCCAAAAACAACTGTAAAGTATTACAGAGCTGGGTGTGTCTTAAGGCTGGAATCTGCTGGTTTCAGAGGGAAATAATCACCTTTACTGAAGTATTTATAGACTCTTCAACATTTCATTGTAGCACGTTACAAAACAAATACAATCAACCAATATACTCCCCAAAAGAATATCAATGTATTGCTTTCTTAGTTTCTTGTGAATTCTAGGCCATTCAAGATATAATTAAAATACTTCCATGCAAAGAAAGCCCAAACTGAGGCGACTTCAATCCACAGCGGCCTGTTCCCTCAGAACCTATAATTACTCTGTTTAGCTCAGTGCATTAAATAACAATCGCCTGTTATTTGTGGACCACACTGTTTGGTGTACGTACAGAGAAGCACCTGTGTCCAACAACACCCAGCCTTATGGAGTGGCAGCTCTGCCTACATTACAAAAATGACAGATCAGCACGTCACCACCCTGATGTTGTCCCAGAATGGGAGGAGTCCAATGATTCTAACACAGAAAACACACACGTGTTTATAAACTGCCTCCAGAAGTAACAATAATTTTAATTCACTTGACATTCTAGCTCATTAGTCTAAAATATAAGCTTTTAGAAGACAGGGAGAATTGAGAATAGCACTGAAGTGTAGGGTATGACAAGTCCCCCAAAATTTGGAATTCCTGGAATAATTCAGTCATCAAAAAGCAATAGCTTTATTTGGAAGCCCTGCACCAAATAGTGGCTTCTCAAATTTTCTATCGTTTAGAATTTACCCTGAGATTTGGGCTATAAGGGATTAAGGAACGCAGTTTGACTGTCTCTGCCTGGTGTCTAATGAGGAGCAAAGGTTGGGGGATGGATTTCAGAGCGAGAAATTTCTCTGTGTGCATCCTGACAGAGCAAGGGGCAGCGGGGCGGGGGAAAAAGGAAATTATACCGAAGCACAAGCATTCACATCCATCCTCTCCCCTTAAAACATTCCAAGCCCCAACCAGAGCGCTCTCCTCTTTCTAGAAACTGTGATAGACACTTGAGATGAGAAGCCTTCAAATGTGCATTACAACCACGGCTGGCACGTTTCCATGATTGGTTGAATCTTTCATTTCTCAGCTACTCTCTGATGCCTAAGTGTGAAAGAGTCAGTATGCCTGGATTGAATTTTTAGAACGCTTTACGTCAATGCACATTTGTTTGTTTTCAAAATCAACAACAAATGCAACACTAAATACTGTTGGCTGTTGGGTTGAGCAGCCTTGCCTACCGCCTTGTGCTGTAACGCAGGCTCACTCCCTCGTGCTCAGGCGGCTTCTGGATCGAGCCAAGGATGCACGCAGAATTGTAATTTGATGAAGTGGATCAAGAGATAGAATATACCTGCCCTCCATTTGCTATTCATTTTCTCTATAGAAAGAAGCAACCAAAGTTTGTACATGCTTCTGTGTGTGTGTGTGCACTCAGGCAATCATTTTCACATAGCCCTGAAACAATGAGACAGTCTCAAAGAAGGCTGATACAAAGGTAGCATACCCAGTTTTGCCCAGGGTGCCCAGATTGAATTGGAATCCAAAGTTTAGTTGTGATTTTAAAGCAAGGTTGCAGTTTATACTGCCCACAAGCTGGAGGAAGTTTTAATCTTCGTGCAAAGCAACCATGCGGGTGAAGGCTGACTCGATTCGGTATCAGAAATTTTGTTTCGAATTAGTTCCACAAGTCCCATAGATATAGCCTAGAGTTTAAAAACGAAAAAAAACTAGAAATATACAAACATTTAAAAAAATCCATAACTTAATGAACATAAAATCTTTCATGATTTCTGAGATGAATTTCGTCCTAACCAAGCAGTGTAAGAAGTAGCAGCTGTTCTCACTGAGCGAGGGAGAGCTGGTCTTCCTCCTGGGATCCCAGACAGCACCCTCAGCAAGGCACCATTGCTTCCTGCTCTGTGGCCCTGACAAGGATGACAGGCTGAGAAGCTTCAGCAAATCAATTTGGGTTTTTCAAGGCTTCCGTTCACCCACTCCTTCACTCATTCATTCAACTACATATCAGTTCTTTCTTTTTTGTTTTTTTGTTTTCTTTTTAGAGATAGGTTATCACTCTGTTGCCCAGGCTGGAGTGCAGTGGTGAGATCATAGCTCACTGTAACCATGTACTCCTGGGCTCAAGTGACCCTTCTTCCTCAGCCTTCTGAGTAGCTAGGACTACAGGTGTGCATCACCATACCTAGTTCATTCTTTCATTTTTTATAGAAACGGGGTATCACTATGTTGTCCAGGCTGGTTTTGAACTCCTCACGTGATCCTCCCACTTTGGCCTCCCAAAATGCTGGGATTACAGGAGTGAGTCACCACACCTGGTCATTTCTTTCTTTCTATACAGTATGATAGATGCCTCCCAAGTGCCACTAGCACTACAAATATGAGGGAGGAAATACTTAAGAAACTGTACAGCTCTTCCTTGAACTCATATCACAGAAGGTGACTGCCTATGGGTAGTTGGAAAGAGAAAAAGAGAAAAACTAAAAGCAGAGATGGAAATGTATTCCAATTTCCTCCAGTTCCATTGTAGCAGAAAAATCTATTCAACCTGTAAGGTTGAAACCCTAAGGTTGACCATGGACTCCGTCAGAGTACACAATGGTAGGACTGTAAACAGCTACCTAATGTGAGTGTTTCCAATGGATCAGATGCCCGAGATTCTATCCTAGCCAATCCGACCAGTGACAGGCTACTTCTGACAACACCCCGCTTCTGGGGCACCAGACCTTGTCATACTGACACCCCCGACCTCTCCTGCATTCACTATTGACCACAAACATTTATATTCTATGGGTAAAGACTACACAGATGTCTCGTTAGATAATCTGCACTTGTCTCTTTTATTATTACACTGAACTTCAATTTATTAATATACTATGGATCTTTTATCTGACCAGCTAAGGTTCTCACCTGGGAAGCAGATGCCTCATTAGTCAGAGGTCTGAGGAAACCTGACTACCCTGTTTTTTCCCCTGAGCTTAGTGGTCTGCAGTGCTTGGACTCTGAAGATACAGAAACTTGAGAAATGCAAGCAACTAGGAGAGTCCTGGGGGGTGCAGAGGACAGAGAAGCATCTGCCCTGGTTAAGTTCAGAATGAGAAAGGAGGTGAACGAAGGTGGGGCTTGGGTGGCGTATTAGTCTACTAGGCTCATCATATCAAATTACCACAAACTGGGTGACTTAAGGCAACAGAAATTTATTGTCTCACAGTTCTGGAGTCTAGAAGTCTAAAAATCAAGCTGTCAGCAGGGGTGGCTCCTTCTGGAGCTTTTGGGGAGAGCATCTGTTCCACGCCTCTCTTCTAGCTTCGGGTGCCTGCCAGCAATCGTGGCATCCCTTGGCTTGTAGCCACATCACTCCAATCTCTGACTCTGGAGTCACATGGCTTCTTCCCTCTGAGTGAGCATCTCAGTGTCTCTTGTAATTTTCTTACAAAGACCGCAGCCATGTTGTGTTGAAGGCCCACCTACTTTCTTGAGATGGAAGCTACTGGTGAAGATGCTGTGAACATTGTTGAAATGACAAGGAAGAACTTAGAATATTCCATAACCTAGTCGATAAAGCAGCAGACAGATTAAAGAAGACTGACTCCAACTCTGAAAGAAGTTCTACAGTGTGGGTAAAATGCTATCAAGAAACACCATGTGTTACAGAGAAATCGTTCACGAAAGGAAGAGTCAATCGATGTGGCCAAACGTCACTGTTCTCTTATTTTAAGAAATCCAGCCCCATTCCCACTCCCGCTCACCTGCTCTGCAAACCAGACATTCCATACAGAGCCGACGTCAAAGGTCTGAACCTCGCAGCCTGCACATCTTACTTCTGAGAAGTGCAAAGTTTAGACATCCTCAGCTCTCCTTTCAGGTATGTACTTTCACGGAAATGCCAGGACACGTCAAATTCACAATCATCTACGTGTTTATAATGCAGTCTCTCAAAAGACACAGAAAAATAATAGAAATATTTTCAACCAATAAGGGGAGGAATTTGACCCAATAAGGGTCCTGAAAAACTCACAGCCAAAAGGAATCCTCAGAGTTCAGAGGACCCTGACTTGGGAAGAGGTGAGGTTGTGATTTCTCAAGGATCCCTGGGGATGCAGGAAGGCTTGAGGGTGAGAGAGGGGGCTGATCCCACTGGGGAATCTCTCCCTCCAGGCCCGAGGGAGCAGTTACACTGGTGGATCCCAGTCTGGAGGTGGCCTTGGCTCTCATGGCAGGAAAGAGGAGACGGCGTCCAGCTAGGGCACTGGGAGAATTGGAGCTCCCACTGCGGAGGTATGGCCATGCAGCTGGTAGAGACATCATTGTGCTGAAAGTAGGTTTCTAGTGGGCCCAAGGCAGCAGGGCCAGAAGAATGAATACTTCATCCTCAAGGACTCCTGGCTTCTCTGCTTCTCTCTGGGACTGCATTCTAGTTAGTATATGCCTTTCGTCAGTTCATGTGGATGGAAACTGCCTAAGAAATACATTTTTTAAATGTCAGAAAATTACCCAAGAAGGGAAAACTTCTAGAACATAGTGCTGGCTATCATTGCAGCATCCCTGCTGGTGTCCAATTAGTGGGGATGAGGGTGATCCTAATAATGTTATTTGATGTGAGGAACCGAACAGGCCAAATAGAGAAATTAAAGACCAGAGCACCTTTCCTTCTCTGCAATAATTTCCAGTAGATTCATTCTGTTCTCTCCCGACCTCTCCCCACCAGCTGGAGATGAAATCCTCTGTTTCTATTTGTCTCTTGTCATAAAGCTCATCAATTTTAATCTATGGCCCAAGATGAATTAAAAAAAGAAAGCAAAGAAAAAAAAATTTTTTTAATTATGTTAAATTTGACTCAGATAATAGAATTCTACAGGTTGCTGACTACAGACAGCTAAAGTAAGAGACAGCTGTTTTCATGTGTTAAAAAGAACTTGGATCGACAGTTAACATGATTCGCCGTGAACATTTTTGTCCCACTGTGAGTAGATAAGTGTGTTTGGTTTGTGTTGTTAAATCTCTGAGTTTGCAGATACGCATTGATATGCAAAGACCTGCAGAGAACTATGCAGAGACTGTGCAGAGTGGCTTGACAGCCCATGCTCAGTGTGGACGCTTTTTCCCTGGGTCAATCACATTGAAAAGGAAAAATGGATCTTAATTTTTTGCCCTAAGCCAGCAGGGACCACTCCTGGGTTTTGCTGACGAGATGTGGCCAGACCCTGTCTACGTGTGCTCATGTGAACTGCTGATGGACGCTTCAGCACTGAGCACCACTGAGGTCCCCGAGCAGCAGAGATCCCAAAGCTGAGGACTTTTCTCCAAAGCAGGCAGAATGCAAAGTAGACCCATCAGGGGGCTGGCAGGAGGCAGGAAATGCTAACTGTGTTCTTTGAATTTTCAAAATGCCCAACAGGAGGGCGAAACCAGAAAAAAAAAAAAAAAGCATAAGCTCAGGCTGAAATGGGAGTGATTTCAGCCTGACACAGGGAAGAAGGTCTGTGATCAAGGATGTAACGGAACAGAGGTCTAAGGGAGGACTGCTCACCCACGTAACAATATCTGTGACAATGTGGATGGCGTGCGTGCTGTGTGCCTTGCTCTAGAGAGTTTCACTTTCACCTGCTGAAAATATGTAAGTAATAAATATAAGTAATAAATAATAAATACTATAATAAAGTAATATAAAAAGTAAATTAAGTGTAATAAATAAATAGAACATATAAGTAATAAATAAATACTAGTTATCCAAATTTTTAACATCACAAATAAAGTTGGAAGTGCCCCTAAACCACACCCTCTCCTACTGCACCTTATTTCTCTTTCAGAAAGTGCACAACACACTAATCAATTGCTCTGTGCTTTTCCACACACACATGTGCACACACGCGCGCACACACACACACCACCAGTGCATATATCTGGTGGGTGACATTCTGTTTATACATGATAGATGCTACCATGCTGTATGTATTATTCTATACTTATCATTTTCCATTCCAAAAATATACATGTTGGTGTCTTTCCATGTCGGTATATATTAATCTACGTTTTGCAAAGTATTCTATAATATAAACCTAAATAGTTTATTCAGGGCCGGGCTCGGTGACTCACGTCTGTAATCCTAGCACTTTGGGAGTCTGAAGCAGGAGGATCACTTGAGGCCAGGAGATTGAGACCAGCCTGAGCAAAAGCAAGACCCTGTCGCCACTAAAAAAATAGAAAAAATTAGCCAGATGTGGTGGCTCATGCCTGTAATCCCAGCTAGTTGGGAGGCTGAGGCAGGAGGATCACTTAAACTCAGGAGTTTGAGCTCGCAATGAGCTATGATGATGCCACTGTACTGTTGCCTGGGTGACAGAGTGAAACCCTGTCTCAAAAAAGAAATAATATAAATAAATAAATAATTTATTCAACTATACCCCTATGGTAGATACGTAGGCTGTTTTAAATTTTTCCTATTACAGACAATGCTAAAAGTACCAACTAACACCTGCAGTGTCTTAGACAACCCGTCTCCCCCCACACTTGCCAATACTTGGTACTATCATGGGGCTCTTTAAGAACAAAGGACCACCTCACCTGTCCTGGGCGATCTGGTCATTCACTTGCTGAAAGGCAAAAGAGAAAAGCTCTCCCAGGGCCCACAGCCACCCCTTTGATTCAATGGTAATGGGTAAGCGGTTTTACAGAAAGATTATCTGGAATGAGCATATTTTTTAAAACTGTTATCACTTTAATTTCGATACACATACTCACTGGAGGGAACAAAACTGGCTGCAGGAGACCGTGGGCTGCTTCAGTTGTAGGATAGTCAAAAATTAGCTGGTAGAGGCACCTCTTTCTGGGTTGTTTTTCCTAGTATAAATCTGAGTGCCACGAGAGGCATTTGTTTAAGGCGCTTTCCCGAGAATTCACAATCACAACGTGAGCTAGGCCAAGTGCTGGACTCTATGGACAGAGAGAAGCAACCCCGGCCGTTCCTTTAGGGAGTCCACAGCCAGAATCCGGGACCTTCCAATAAAGCGCAGAGAGACACAGCGTACCACCGGTGGGGTCCTTCTTGTTGTGGCGAAACAGTGCCTTCCACTACAAGTTTTGAGTGCAAACGTAGTTATTAAATGCCTGAATTTTTTTTTACCAGGTACATTACCAACCACTTCACCCCTAGACATATCCTTTTCCCAGTGAGTGGCTCAGTGTTTCCCTGTGTACCTGGACCCTGCATCGGATGCTATTTCAGTGCTGCTGTTTGAGGACAGACCGACAGCTGCTGGGGCAGGGGCTCCCCCCAGCCCCCGCCCTGGACAGAACGTAATAATTGAAAACAGAGAGGCTACATTGACTTGTGACCCAGAGGAAAGCAGATGTCTGCACAAAGTGACCGATGACCCGAGGTCACTGCCCTCCTTTAAACTCTAAACTAGCCTAAAGTAAGATAACCCTTTTTTTTGTAACTTTGAAAGTCAAAAGAAAACCAACTCCCCTTTGTCGTAAGGATAAATCACAGGCACTGACTTTATAAATGAGCATATTACCCAAATTGGTACTTAGGTACTGACTCAATTAAATTCACAGGTGGTAAGACCTGGGTGTGCTGTAGACAGAGACATTTATCTATAGATGTTCACATGTTGCCAAAAATGGAATATGGCATCTTCTACGGACGCTGTATTTTCACGTTAGTTCTTATTTTTCCAGAGATTAATTGCTTCGTCTAGTAGGCGTTTGTTAGCCTCCCCTCGCCCACCCTCCGCCATCCAGATAAGAAGGACGTTTGAGGGGTGAGTAGTTCACTGGGATATTCAGGGGCAGCTGGTGAACTGAATAAGAGAGACACAGTTGTCTGCATGAAGTTGACATATCCAGCCAGCGTCTCAATAGCCACCATTGTTCGCTCTGCCCACTGGGGGCTCATTGTGGACGGATGGGCCTCCCTCCGGGGTCCATAATGAACTCTGGGCAGGTGGAGGTAAAATAAGCCCTGGATGGAACCCATTGCTGCCAAACTCACAGAGGCTCGGGTCTGCCAACTGGGACGATACCCATCATAAATTGGAATTACCATTACGGTGGCCCACCCCCGCCAAAAGCGGCTGGCGACAGATCAGCTGCTCCTGGCACGGATGACTCTGAAAAACTGACCCAGGATCCAAAGCTGGATTGTAAAAAAATGCTCATAATCTTTGACCTAGTAATTCTTCTACCAGACACTATTCTAAGAATACGATCTATTTATCTATCCACACACAAACATAAAGATAAGTAAATATAATAAGATTGTTTGACTAGATTTAAAGAACAAGCAAACCTTACTGAAAATTTACCAAAGTGAAAGAATAAATTTCAGTTCAATTTAATAATAAAAGAAAAGATTGTTCATGAAGAGTTATTTATAATAAATGAAAATTCTAACCGGAGTGCAATGGAGTATTGGTAATATTAAGCCTTTCATGACTCTATCTAAAGATACTTCTATATCTATGGAATTTAAAATTTCAGTTTACTAATCACTTAATACTATCTTCAAGACATTCAGCAGTTTCAAATATTCCTGTACCTAGAAAACCAGCAAATACAAGCAACCAGTTTCCCCCAAGTTCAGATACAAAGTCTAGCAATCTTGATAGGTAACAGCTTTTAAATGTTTTATTTATGTCGACTTATCTGTATTCCTCATAAAAATACCTGCAAAGCCAGCAAGAGAAATATTTTAAAGCATGAGAAATTGCTTTAATGTAACACAAAATTTGGGAAAATTCCTCCGCAGATTTCTGCAAACATACCCATGAACTGCGGATTTTATTTGCAACTATTAGCTGCCGCTCCATTCAATAAATTAATGCACACTTTAAAACTGCCTCTTTCATAAATGCCAGTAAGTTAACAAATAAGTAAAATCCAGGCCAACACAGAAAGAAAAATGAAAAAAAAATTCTTGTAATTTATGAAGGAAAAAGCAAAGTTTCCAAATACATTACCCTGATATTTCAAACACATTAGCAAGTGCTCAAAATGGCTAGTATCATGATGCTAATTATGGTTATGTTTACATTTTCAATAACTAAAGAAATAAAGAGGGATTTTCTCTATTTTGCTTTCCTGATAGGGAAAGTGAATGCCAAGCCTGAGGCCAGTACTTGGAAGGTTATGAGAAAAATAAATACCTTTGTGTCTGCAAATAATCGTTTCCCGCTTCAAGACAGTGATACCTATTAATAAAATGAAAAGCATGCATACTCATTACTTCGTAAGGGAAAGGCCTAAACAGCCACAACACCCAAAACATCAAGGCAAAATTAACGCAATAGGATCATGTCAAGAAGAATGTTGTGAATTTTTATTTTCTCGTTTGTTCAAAATCAGCACTGCTAACCAAACTTAGGTTTTTAAGCACTTTAAGCCACAATCGAATTTTCAATTACCATTCCAAAAGATTCTCACAAGGTATGGTCTTGTTGCCTTCTGAATATCCACAGCTCTGTCTCCCTGTATGACATGATCATGCATATTTGTATTTCTGTTCCTGCCTCCCAGCACCGGCCATGTTTCCAGTGGCGTCCTCACCCTGGTTGCCTTAACTACATGGGCCAGGTGTCTCTGCCCGTGTTCTATGACTCAAACCAGGTATGGGTCCTCTGAGACTCTCCCATAACTACAAGGAGCTCAGTGCCAGTGAGAAGGGAAGGGGAGAGAAAGAAGTGATGAAAAGAAAAGCGAAGCGTGGATATGTTGGGGCTCGGGGTCGGTCATCTTGGTGTGCTCTTGGTCAAAGAATGACCAGACATGCCAAAACCAAGGCAAGTGTGAAACAAAGTTTATTGAGGAAGGACGAGAAGGATTTACAGGGCAAGAGCAAGGTATAGGTTTACAGAGTAAGAAAGAGCAAGATACGTTTGCTACAGAACAACCAACGAACCCCTCTGTCCTAACAAAAGGCTCCGATTATGGTGCGGGGTCCTGTTTATAGTGTCTGGATTGGGCCCTCCTGTGGTTCATGCTCACCACTGAACCACTTCGATGGCCGGTTAACATGATAATTAGCCTTAGGTTACTCTAGGTCACTTTCCAAATCCTATTGTGGCCCAAGGGCTGGGGGTTCCCTGTTTGCTTTTGCAGATTAGCAGGGGTTCCTCCTTCCCCCAGGGGGGGCAGCACTAAGAGGGGCCACCCTTGTCCTTCTTCCCAGGTGGGGCAATTTCTCTGAGGCAGCAACAAGGCAAGGCACCCACTTTTTGTCCCTAGGAGAGTCTTGAAGGTCCCTTGCTATCTTCCTAACAGATATTTGAGATCTAATATTTTTCCTGGTTATAAAACAAAACTAAAACCCATTTAAGCTTTCCGATTGTTAGAACCTAAAACGATGATTGTGTTACCTACTGCCCTGAATTTCATTTACATCAGGTGATACCAGGACTCTCTATTTCATTCCATTCCTTCCTTTTTACTCAGAGCCTTCGTGTAAAGGAAAAAGCAAACTGCTTTTCTCTCTATTTTGACACTCAGCACAGAACACTTCTGTCACTAGATGGATGGGGATTTTCCCCACACAACAAGGAATTCTCCAGTGGTCACCCGCTGGGTGTCCTATAATTCAATTCAGTTCTGACACTGTCTACCTGGATCGTGTCAGACCCACAGGTTGAAGGCCCAGTCCTACAAGACTGCTCCTACTTCAGATGTCAATGGAAAGTCCCAAGTTTTTGGCCAGGAGTGGCAGCTCACACTTATAATCCCAGAATTTTGGGAGGCTGAGATGGGAGGATTGTTTAAGGCCAGGAGCTTGAGACCAGCCTGGGAAACCTAGCAAGACACTGTCTGTACAGAAAATATTTTAAAAATAGCCAGTGGTGGAGGCACACTCCTGTAGCCCTAGCTACTTGGGAGGGGTGGCCAAGATGGGAGGATCCCTTGAGCCCAGGAATTCGAGGCTGCAGTGAGCTATGATCACACCACTACACTCTAGCCTGGGCAACAGAGCGAGACCCTATCTCTTTAAAAAAAAAAAAAAGTCCCAGATTATGGCCTGTTTCCCACGACTCCCCTCTTTGGGTTTGATAATTGGCTAGGACAGTTCACAGAACTTACATTTAATTTACCGGTCTATTATAAAGGGTGTCATAAAGGTTAGGGATGACCAGCCTGAAGAACAGATGACAGGGTGGGGTACCAGGGGGTGCAGAGTTTCTGCACCTTCTCCAGGGGGCACCTCCACGTGTCAGCCACCCGTCAGCTCATCGATTCTTGTTATTGGAGAGTTTTGTAGAACTTGATCTCGAGAGCCCTGCCCTGGCTTCGCAGGGGCTGATGGGGGGAGCTGAAAGTCCCAACCCTCTAATGACCTTTCTGGTCACCAGCCCCAACCTGGGGCTACTCAGGGGCCCCACCCTAAGTCACCTTGTTAAGATAAACTCAGGAGTGATCAAAAGGGGCTTATTATGGGTAACAAAAGACATTTTGATCACTCAAGAATGATCCAAGGGTTTTAGGGCCCCAGGACAAAGACCAAATAAATATATTTCATGTTAAGCCACACTTGGGAAGCAAAGGACAGAGAGGTGCCATCTCCTGCTTGCCTTTATCCCAGCAGGGAGGGTCTCAGAGCAAACACTGCTCCCAGAGTCCACCACTCGCGGGCTCTTGTCCTACAAGCAGCTTCCTCTGGATGCAGCATTTGTGGTGACTCAGGACATTCGCGATGGGCTGGAAGCCTTAGTATAAAGCACCTTGTCATTTTTATTGCCTCTCTTTAAAGAAATAGTTGCACAACAATTTTTATTTTATTAATAGATCTATTTTCCCTGTGGCAAGAGAGGATTATTTGCAGACATTAAAGTATTTATTTTTCCCATAACCTTCGAATTATTGGCCTCGGGTTTGGAATTCACTTTCCCAATCAGGAAAGCGGGATGGAGAAAAGTCTTCCGAAGTGACCAGTGAAGATTAACAGCCTGGTTCGGGAGCTTGCGTTTAGCACTGCCTGTTACGTTAACATTTTTGTCTTGCCAGAGCAAAAAGAGCACATTCTGACCTTCTGTCGGATACCCTCTCTCATGACCATGTTTCCCCTCCGAAGGAACCAAGGATGCCCACGTGCCTTGAGAACCAGGGAAATAAAGCAGAAAAGACTGCAGCTGAAAAAGCTCCTGAGTTGGTACAAATAATCACAATAATAAAAATAATATGGCAAATCAAACGGAATCAAAAGCCAAGCACGTTACTGTTAAATTAGACTTTTAAATATGCTATTGACATCAGAGGCGTTTTAGTGCCATTGTCTCCTTAAATTTGGCAAGGGAGATCATCAGTCATTAGATGTTAAATTTATACAGATCGTTGAATACATGTGCGGCACGAAGACCGCGTCACGGTGAACCAAAAGGGAAAAAAGAGAAAGAGGGGAGAGAAAGGAGAAAGACGTGGAGGGGAAATGTCCTCTTTGCAGGCCGCTCGAAATACGAATCCAGTAACTGTGTTATTTCAAGCCGCAGTCTTTGGATTCCTGCCTACCTAAATAGCAAGTCGTTTTAAGAGCCTGAAAAATCTTGCCAGACACAAAGATAGAAACTTGCTGTAGTATCAAGCAACTTTTAATAGATGTAAACTCAGGGCAGATATGAGTGTTGCATAACTTCAGGCTTATGGTTGTCACTGGATGAGGTGCCAGGTTTCCCTTGTCATCACCGGGCACTGCCGAGCGCCGCAGGCCAGATGTAGGACAGTGTTCAGGGGACACGACGGTCCAGCTTTAATGGGGCTTCAGGGCTGCGACTTTCCAGTTTTCAGTCCACGTGGTTCCCAGGTGAAACTGTTTCCCTCCTGCCTCCTAACACAGCCCATTCCCATGCAGATTTAGACACACTGAGCTCTGCTTTTCCTTGCTGTTAGCATAACAGTAGGAAAGCCAGCGACCCAGGAACAACCAACCAGATCGAGAGGGCCACAGAAACAGCAATCTATCAGAGAAGAACCTTCCTTAGAACATGTCGTTTTGTTTATCTTTTATTAACTGGCCATCTACTAGAATTAAAATTGTCCGTTGTGTAAACCTTCAACACCGAAACCCTGACCCAACCATCCTGGACCTGCGTTGCCTTAAGAGTCTATGTTCAAATGTTCCCACATTACTCAGTCGATTATCCACCAAATTTATGAAGGGCATCTAAGCGCTCAGGTCAAAACACTTTATAAAATACTCTGGGGATCACAGAAATGAATGAATGTAGTCTCCACCATCAAAGACCATGTTCTTCCCAAACTTAATGTTTGCTCCCTGGCAGAAATTCCTAAATCACCCCTCCCTCCAGTCAAAGACCACCTGTATTACTTTCTTTGGCAATTTGAGACTCTTGTCTTCTTTACCCACCTACTACCCATAGGATGTGTTTCCCTTCCAGATCTCCAGGGTGTGTTCCCTGCCTAAGCTCATCACCTGGGTGGTGATGGCCTCTTCACATGTCCCCAGACCCGAGGGTCCACCAATCATTCATTTTGCAAACCTTCCAATATCATCGCATCACCCTTCTGAAAAATTTACTGCAGCTCTTTGCTGCTCGTGAAATCAAATCTAGATTCCTCTGTGGATGCTCAGATCGGGACCCCATCAAAGGAACAGACCCCGAAATTAGGAAACCCAGCATAAAGATAATGTAACCGGTGGTGTTCCTAGCCAGATCTGAATGTGTTAAGTGAGAATCACATTTGAACTGGCCTCACCTGCAGTATTTGGGACTGCATTAATTTTTGTGAGTGGCAGCCCACTTTTGTGCATATAAATTGGGTAATTACACTAGTAAATTGGAATTTTTGCATTTAGAATCAGCACCTGTAAATAACAGAGGGAGAAGGCCAATTGAAACTTTGGCCCTTCATATTTGAAAGCAGCACTTTCTAGGCAGCTTGAAGACCGGGATTTGATGAGCCCGCACAGAAAAGGAAAGAAGGACATGGGGGTGGGGAGGAGTACCTAGCCATTCTGTTTGTACATTATTTTCTATTTAAAGATAATAATGTGGTGCAGAAAAGTTGAAACACGAAAATTATATATTTGGTCGTCTCATCTCAACTTCCAGCAGAGTGACGATTGTCACAAAATTACCACGCTGGTGTTGGACATAATTCGTGAGAGGTTTGACGGCCTGAAAGCTCACATCTGCCCCGAGACCCGAGGAGAACTGGTCCTAGAGCGAATTGTGTCCTCTGCGGGGGAACATGGTCAGCAAGCGGACTTTATTGAGGATCGACTTTGCCGATCAGTTACCATTTGTAAATGCCGTCCCCTGAGATGCACAAGTATCTGTGTGTTGACCTGAAGTAAATCACTTAACCTGCTTAGGCCTCAGGGCTGCTGTGAAGGAATTGACTTGGGAAATGAAACTGACATCGTGGGGACCCTGCAACATGCAATTGACATACGTCATCTCATCTGATCTTAACTACGCTGTCCCTTAGATATATTGTCCCCATTTTACAGGTTAGGAAACTAAGAGAGGTCAAATAACCTATTCAAACTCCCTTAGCTGGTGAGTGGCACAACTAGAACTTATAACCAGTTGGACTAGGTAGGTGATTCTTAACTAGAGACAGGGGAGATGGAAGGAGACCTATTAGCCCTTCGAACCACTCCCCCAGGCTCCCTGTTTGAGGGAGCAGAGCAGCACAGACACTGTTGCCATTAGGAACATGTCCCATTCTCCAGGGATATTAATATACATTCCAAGACTGGAAGCCTTGGTCTGACTTCAAAGTTCTGGCACTATTTCACCCTGTCTCCCAGCCACCTTTAAGGTCTCTTCCAAGCCAGAGAACATTTCAAAAGTTTTCATCAATGGCTAAGAAGCTCAAGTCAACCCAAGACCTTTGGACTTGGTGTATGCAACATGTGATCTGTAACTCTGTTTTCAAAGCCCACATAATGTTTGAACCAGTCCTAGAGATGTCACGGGACTTGAGAGACAGCAGAAATGACTTCCTTGAACCAGTTTCCCCTGCTGACCCTGACGCCGTGCCTCTCCACATTATTTTCTCTTTTATGGTAAAGCAACATGGACAATTGCTAAAATGTGAATGAAATCTGCGAGCTTAACAGGCTCAACCATTAGCGTTCTTGGGGACGCCTACGCTCGTGCTGTTTTACATGCACACACACACGCACACTGCAGTCCATGGCAACTAGATTTAATTTATCAGCTTACTCCTAGGAAAGTGCAGAGGGATGGGCTAGAAGCAAGTTGGTTTTGAAGGGAAAATGAGATCGGAATTGATGCAGAGCTCTGGGCGCTTCCTCAGGGGGCCAGCAGGGTGGGGGCCGCTGAACAGCCCAGAATGAGAGGCGGAGAGGCCGCAGGGGGTGTGCGGGGTGTCCCAACAGGTGAGAGCAAACCCTCCCCTCTCAGCTGGCTCTGCGGCCACGCTGCAACTTGACTGTTGTGGTGTTTAGAACCCATTGTCTACACGGCTGGCTCTTTCCCAAGACAGACGAAATGTGGTCCCCGTGCGCCTGTGTGACGGCTGTGCTGGGACAGCCAGACACAGGCACGGTCCTGGTGGCTTGTCACCCAATTGCTCAAGAAAGTTTACTTGGAGGTTCTGCCAGCTCTCCAAAGGCATATCCCACATGTGAGTGGGGCTGAGTGTGTTTACGCAAATATCAAAGTTCTGACTCAGCCATGGGTGATCAGCATGATGTCCACTGATAATATTAAAGAGCAAAATTTGGGTCTGACAAGGGGAACTTTGACCAACTATTTATGGGAATTGTCAGTGTTACAGACAGATTACACAAATGAGCGGCTGTTGGTAGCCTTTGAAGTTCTATTTTATTTCAATAGCGACGCTTACGTTCTGCACGACATGCACTTTCAAGGAAAATAAAGGAAGCTGCAGGTCAGAGAAGTACTCCAGAGCTTCAGAAAATTGCCAGAAGACAAGCCATAAATATAAATTGATAGGCAAGGGAGCCACTAATCACGGTTACGATGATGAGAGCAATGGCAACCACTCGACCACAGACTTCCTGTGCGTGGCATTCGTTAGCTCCTTGAATCCCCCCAACAAGGGTGGGCGTTGGGTACTCATGTCATCCTCATCTTATCAATGCAGAAACGCCAGTGTGGAAAGACTCAGTCTGTCATCCACAGCCACACACTGAATCAGAGGGGGACCCGAGTCAAACCCGGGCAGCTGGCGGCGTGTCCTCGCTGTCCTGGCATCAGAACGGGTGTGACGGGTCTGGGCTCAGTGGCCTCTGAGGCATCTCACAGCAGCGCTGCCATTCCACGGAGAACATCTATTGCAGCAGGGCTGGGGCGGACCCACATCCGTGTCTGTGCGATTACATGCCCAGAAAAGGTGTTGAAAACTTCTGGCAGATCTAATTTTTCCCTTTTCGTCCACTGGTTTGGCATTTCACAGCAATGGGGTCTGAAACTGTGGGTTTCTAGAGGATGGAAGCTCTGTTTTTTCCTAAACAGTCTAAATAAATAACAAAAAGGGACACACACACACACACACACACACACACACACACACAAATAAAGTAAAAAACTAATGAATAGTTTTAAGGGTTTTCTCCGGGAACTGAATTTTAATATATGCAAGATTTCTGTTACCTCTGGCATATTTTTGCCATAGTCAACAAGAGATCTCCTTCTTCCCAGAGATCAAATGAGGACTGGAAATACTATTAGGAGACGTGTTTTACTAAGGATCTATTTTCCTATGAAAACGAATCTACTGTCACCTTAAAGTAGTATTCCAATCCTTTAATGCCCATGACGGGCTTTCGGAATTGGGTCGGGCCGACAGCCCCAGCATGGGCCTCAACACACAGAATTCATATAGAATTGTAGATAGGGTGTGAGTCGGGGAAGACAAAAGGAAGCTATTTGAAGAGAACGGCCTAAGCAGTATCTGAAAACTAATTTAAAATAATAAAAGTGCTGTCATGTGATATAGTCCTCCAAAGAGGTTCTGGGATAATGATCTTGTCTTTGAATATGTGTATATTAAAGTTTATGTTCAAAAATAGCCATAACATTTAGTTACTGTGCTATTGCCAAAGTGAATCCAGTTTTGACGCTACGCATTCCCGGCATGGTGGCCTCTCCATAATTCATTAACACTGCCCTGGGCTCTGTGGCCTAAAAGGCATCATTTGTTCTTCCAAGTCCTGGCACTTTGCCACTTTTTTTTTCATCTTCAAACTCCTCTTCACATGTCCATCTGGTGATGGGCCTTCTCATTTCCTTCTTGTGCCTCCTGTGGATATGTCCGTCCTAGGGCGAGATTTTTCTGATAGACTCTCAAATGACCTTTACAGGAGCACATGAAACGAGACCCCAGGGTGCTACACGTGACTCCCAACTCTCCGATCTCTCTATATGAGCTTTCAAACAATTTGGGGGTGGGGAGCATGTGTGTGTGTGCACGTGTGCATTTGTGTGTGAAAACTGATTCGAGCATCACCCAGAGACCTTGTATTCCCCAGACCCCCAACCTCCTCAGGGTATGTTTCCTATTAAGGATTTATTTTCCTCTAAGAAGTGATCTTTCTGGCCCCAGAAAGAGGTTCTATTCCCATTTAATGGCTGTTAGAAGCTCCCTGAGATGGGGTTGAGCAGGTGGTCTCCGAATACAGGTTTCAATGCATATCATCCACACAGGACGTAAGATCGGGGCTGAGAAAATCCAGTTTCTGAGATGGGTGAGGAGGCAGGTTGTCATTCTTGTTCGATCTTAGGTAATTCACTTAACTCATGTCTTCACCTCTTACATAGTAAGGAGAAATAGCTCCTTCCGCCTTCCTACCTCATTAGAGCATTCTGTGGGCGATTATGCGACGTGTTTGGAGTCCCCTGTATCTGGCACTTGCCTTGCAAATGTAAGAATTATTGGTATTATCATGATTTGACACTTACCAATGGCCCTGGGGGAGACGGGCATTCTCTGGCTGACATGCAAATAATGATGTATCCAATTTATCACAGCTGCACCAAGTCACAGCCTGTTGATAAATAGAAACGCAGAAGTCACACACTTCTGCCTGGCCTCAAGCACGGCACGGATCCCAGCCCTATTTTTAGTTAATAGAGCTTTGCTGAGATGTGTCACCGAGTGCAAACCTCTTACAAACTTCCTCACCCGTGGCTCGGTCTTGATCACACGCAAGAGCGGTACAGAGCGAGAAGGTCACGCTGAGCCACGTTACGTTATAAAACAAAAGGCCCCGTGTGCTGGATCCAACGACCATACAAATCTGAAAGTCATTGACTCCCTCTGGGCAGTAATCTATCCAACTGTCTCTCCGGCCTTCTCTCCAGGGGGCCTCAGCAGCTGCTCCAAGTTAACACAATGAGGACTGAGCTCCCCTTCTTTCTGCTAAGCACCCCACTGCCCCCCACCCCCACCCCGCCAGGCACACACTCAGTTTGTGGCGATTATTGGCAATTTCACTTTCTTCAGCAAATTGTCTCAATTGGGTTGTTTCATCCTTCCTGCCACAGCCAAGCTCCTGCCTGTTGACTCTGATGTGTCTTTCACAGAATCTCATTTTCGTCCCTGTCACTGGAGTCCAAATGCCAACATACTGATTATTCTTGCTGTGACAAATACGGTATCTCTTCAGCAGCCTCTTCAGGTCTTAGTCTCCTGCGGAAAAAGCCTCCCCTGCTCTCCCAGTCTTTTCATAGTATTGCACCCTGAGACCACCACCGAACCCTTTCCATCCCTCCGCAAGCTCATCCCGGACATTTTTTCATATTGGTTCTGAAACGGCATCTTTTCCTAAGTTCTGCTGCACCTGTTTCCTGCCCGTCTCTACGTGTCGCAGGCAGCCTCAGGTCAGCAGCACGAACCCTTCTACCCCTGTAGGCTGTCTCCAAGCTTAATTTTAGCACTCTGCAAATGACAGTAAGTCCTGCTAATCAGATCAAAGCATTCGTCCCGCATGCTGGCCAGACTTGGGATGAATCTTCACGGCATTGCAAACACTCCCCCAGCATTTCTTAGGAGTCAGCTAAGGAGCATTCAGGCATGTGACATCACAGGACAGGATCACACATTCGCAAGTAATGGCTCTCCGGGCAGGATCATTTAACATGAAAGTGACACTCGGTCTCTGACTGCTCCGTAGGGCCACCAAAGGACAGACTTCTGCAGAAATGCATTTTCAGGCACAGTCACGTATCTGGGGAGGATGTCCACGTGGCGACACAGCAGGGCTGTAAAATCTCTGCGGAGAGTGTCACATTTAGGACATCCTAAAGCACACCCATTTGGGCCAGCATGGCCTTTGTATTAGTAAATGTGATGTCAGTTTGATAAACCCTCTGAAGCCCAGCACCTCTAAATATCCCAGGACGCCTGGTCGGTCCTGACACCTGTGAGGACAAGAATTTCTTCCTCAAGTTTTTGGATTGAAAAATAGCCAATGGAATTTTTCCACAAATACTAGAACTCTTGCTTCTTCCTGTTTTGAATATGCCCACGACACCCTTTAGCGAGGAAAGGATTCCTGATCTACATCGTCTCTCTACTGGCCTACTTTACTGCTAAAGAACGGCTGAGAAGACCTTCCTTTTGCCCCTCGGGGAGACTGGCCCAGAGGCACAGTCAGTTCCCGCCTGCTCTCTCAGAGCATCTCTGGTATCCCAAGAATTTAAATGTTAAGATGTTGACAGGAGGGCTGACATTTCCCATCCGAAGTCTGGAAGGAGATCAGTCCTGTGAAATAGACAGGCTGATCTTGAAATAAAGTTCACCGGAGTGTGATGAAGAGTCACTTTCAGAGGCCAAGTATTTATCAGGTGACAGAGGTCACTGCAAGGCCCTCCAAGGGCAGTTAAAATAGCAGAGAAGCTGGGTTTTGCTCTTTTTCTCACATTCCCTTGCTTCATATGAAGATGTAGAGAAAGCAGATCATTTCCCTTCTTCCACCCTACCCTGTACATATTTTATTTATTTTCTTCCTGTATATTAATTTTATTGCAGAAATATTCTAATGCTCCAAATTAATTAGAATTTGATTAAAGTAATACGCATGATGAAATGCATGAGACTATAAAGGACCAAAAAGGCAAGGACCCCTGAGTTTCCGCACTTTGTGCAGTGCGTGGCACATAGCAGGTGCTCACTAAACATTTGTTTAATAAAGGGAATAACGAAGAAGTGAAAGACATCCACTTCACAAATTTGGGTTAAGAATAAAATGAGTTGACTATTCTTGGCACAGAGTTCCTTTCCATTCACAAAATAGCTGGAGAAATCTCTCTCTGCTCCAGGCTTCCAATGTGTTTTCACAGGTAGCAGGTCAAGAATGGTCACTTCATTCCTCCACCAGGCCAGCAAATATCCAGGTCAGCCAGGAAGGCCCAACATGCCCAGGAGAAGAGTCTGAATTCAGATCACAAAATCAGATATTGCTCCACATTGCTCAAGAACCTCTCTCGAAGGTCCTAGAAAATACCTCCTTATAGAAAGGATGTCTTCAAAAGAAGTCTCCCTTCTTGAATAGGGAGTGATCAAAGTTAACTCCTGGCCAGTGCCCCTGACCTTGGCTGTCCTTGGCAGCCCTCACATTCTTGTGTTCCAGAGAGGAGTCTGAAGCAATAGCTCAGTTCTGGTTTACTTGGTCAGCAATAAAGGCTAAACGTAAGAGGGATATTGAATAATTCCAGATTTCACTACGCTTTTAATTTTAAGTGTAAGACAGCATCTTCTTGAGATAGTTTGAGTATAATCCTTCCCAAAGACATGGCAACAAACTTCAGATCTCGTGAGTTCTTTTCATCCCTGCAGATCTTCAAACAGCTTTTTAAAATGCTCACATACTGACCTAAAAGAAAAAAAAGACCCATGTGTGGAAGGGTCTACTTTATTCCTCCAGTGGGACACTTTCTCATTTGGTAGGACACAAATTTGTATCTATCATGTATGAATACAGTCTGGCCAAAGGAAACCATGGTTGAATAAACTTTCCACACTGAACTCTTTAGAACAATTCCTACAATCACTCATCATTGTCTTCAAATAAAATGGCGAGACCAAATGTGAGTTTAACTTAAGTAAATATTTGACAGCTCATTAAAAAGTAAGTATGAAGATCAGAATTTTATAACTTAGTCTTGGATCTACATCAGAAATTAAAGAATTAAAGAGGATGAAACTATTAAGAAACTATGTAACTTTTTTTTAGTTAAAGTTTCACTGATGAATTTATGTATAATCCATACTTATACATTTACATATATGTAAATTATTCATTATAGAGACATCTATATGTGGACATTATTCATAATGGGGACCTTATCAGATTCAAATATTATTATAAACTATGCGTAACATTCTTCTATAAGAGCCTATTCTGATGCCAACTGTTGTATTACAATTCAATTCTGGCACTAACTGCCTGGAGTTAAGTGCAGATCCACAAGTTCAAGGGCACAGTACACAAGACTGCCCTCACTTCGGATGCCAGCCACCAGGGGTATCCGCAGAGCACCCACACTTTTGTCTAGCTGGCTACAAATCCAGCAGGTTTCCACGACCCCCTGAGGTTTGATGATTGACTGGAACAACTCACAGAATTCAGAGAAGTGCTGTACTGAAGGTCAGTCTTATTATAATGGAGACAAGTTAGAATAAGCCAAATAAAGAGACACATAGGACAAGGTCTAACAGGGTCTTAAATGCAGAGCTTCCATATCCTCTCCCCATGAATCAGGGTGCATCACTCTCTTGGCACAGGGATGTATCCACCAACCAGGAAGCTCTACCAAGTTTCAGTGGTGTCCAGAGTTTTTATTGGAGTTTCATATCACAGGCATGATTGATAACGCAATCTCCTGCCCTCCTTTCCCCCTGGAGGTCAGGCTGCCTCAAAGCCCCCACAGTTTGATAATTACCTTGTATACAGAGATGTACAAATGTAAGAGAATTTCCTTATTTTTAGAAAATATGTTCTTGGATATTTAGGATCACCAGGATATGTCTGTATTCCGCCCTCTAATGATCCTGAAAAAGAGACAGAAGGGAGGATGGTGGTAGCCGATAAAGCAAATTGGGCAAAAATGTAAGCGATAAGTGATATTCTTGGTAAAGGGTATACAAAAGTTCTTTGAACCATAGTTACAACTTTTCATTAAGTTTACAGTTATATCAAAATAAAAAGCCAAAAAAAAATCCATATGTTGCAAAGAATATCCATAACTGGTCTAAAAGACACACAGATAGATGTGTTGTGATGTTCATCCTGTGCTCCTTGCTCTAATCTTGGACACATTGAGAAAAGGATGTTCTCATTTGTTATTTTCATTCTAAGGATTAATTAATTAATTAATCGGTTTACTTATTTATTTACAGAGACTGGGTCTTGCCCTGTTGCCCAGGCTGGAGTACAATGGCATGATCATAGCTCATTGCAGCTTCTAACACTTGGTCTCAAGCTACTCTCCTGCCTCGGCCCCCTGAGCAGCTGAGACTACAGGCATGTGCCACTGCACCCAGCTAGGTTTTTAAAATTATTTTGTAGATATGGGATCTCACTGCGTTGCCCAGGCCTCAAGTGGTCCTCCTGCCTTGGCCTCCCAAAGTGCTGGGATGACAGGTGTGAGCACCACTGTGCCTGGTTGTTAAGATTTTTTGAAACCTTTTTCTCAACTTGAATCTCTCAACCTTTTTGTGCTTGGCATGTACAGAGTCCTTTGCTTTGCACTGCAAGAAACATAGCATCGAACAAAGCGTGTTTCTGACTCCATGAGCTTATAGTTTTACAGGGCAGACAGGCCCTCTTACTGAACCGTTTACTCATGATAAAAATAGAAAAACTTACAGTGATACAAAGTGCTATAAAAGCACACAAGTCTGAGGTCCTACAGAGCTTCGAGATGAGAGGAATTGGAAAGAGGACAAGGCAAAAAGCCATCCCAAGGCATCCTGAGGCCAGAGTGCCCTGGACAGCCCTGACACACTATCACTGCCCTTCACGACGAAGGAAAGTTCCCATCATTTCCTCCATATTTCTTTTAGAATCAGGTGCTGACAACCTGAAGTTGAAAGGAAGTTTCATAATCACTCCTTCTTCTATTTTTCCTTCTATGATCTTCTCTGGTCTCTGCCCCCAGTGTCTGGGCAGAGGCAAATTCACGCCTAATTACCCAATGGCATCCAGCAGGCAGGAATTGGAACTTAGCTTCCAACTCCGGGGAGCCAGGGCACCCCGATCCAGGTTTCGGCTTGGCCGGAATCATGAGCAAAGATGAGTAAACCCTGGTGCGGGTGAGAATGAAATTTGGTTAATGACCTTTTGATGGAACTGACAGAAGGCATTTCTTGACTGGTTTGGGGGCAGAAATTTTCACACACTAAAAGTGAACACCATCTGCCACCTTTCCTGGAGACCCAAACAGAGACACTGAAAAGGAACCGAGAAGTCAGAGGTGATCAGAATGATTTTTGATGTGTACGTCTTAATGCTACAAAAATCTGATCCATAGAAAATGTTGCACTAGTTACGCCGTGTTTAGGTAGAAGACTCTAAATGAATTGCTGTAATTTATAGTTTACAAATCCACACTAATCCTCACTTTCTTTTCTTTTTTTTTTTAAATGTATTAATTTTTTAATAGAATTTTGTTCATTATAGAAAACAATTCTAGGCAATAAAAACAAAATGGGTGCCATCAACTTACCAGACTTCAAACTTTATTATAAGGCTGTAGTAATCAAAATAGCTTTGTACTGGCACAAAAATAGAGCCATTGACCAGTGGAACAGAACTGAGAACCCAGATATAAAACCTTCCTCATACAGCCACCTAATAATCTTTGACAAAGTAGACAAAAACATACACTGGGGAAAAGAATCCTTATTCAATAAATGGTGCTGGGAAAACTGGATAACAACATGTAGAAGACTGAAGTAGGATCCACACCTTTCACCTCTCACAAAAATCAACTCACGTTTGATAACAGATTTACACTTAAGGAGTGAAACTATTAGAATTCTAGAGGAAGATGTTGGAAATACTCTTCTAGACATTGGCCTAGGCAAAGAATTTATGAAGAAGAGTCCAAAGGCAATCACAGCAACAACCAAAATAAATAAATGGGACCTGATCAAATTAAAAAGCTTCTGCACAGCCAAAGAAACTGTCACAAGAGCAAACAGACAACCTACAGAATGGGAGAAGATATTTGCATGCTACACATCCGATAAAGGGCTGTTAACTAGAATCTATATAGAACTCAGGAAAATCAGCAAGAAAAAATGAAACAACCATATCAAAAAGTAGGCAAAGGACATGAACAGAAACTTTTCAAAAGAAGATAAACTAATGGCCAATAAACATATGAAAAAATGCTAAACATCTCTAATCATCAGGGAAATGCAAATCAAAACCACAATGAAATATCACTTATCTCCTGTGAAACTGGCCTTTATCAAAAAGTCCCAAAACAATAAATGTTGGCCTGGATGTGGAGAGATAGGAACACTCATACACTGCTGGTGGGACTGAAAACTAGTGCAACCTCTGTGGAAAGCAATATGGAGATACCTTAAAGAAATACA
>CAUYSK010105325.1:0-17352 GCA_963575035.1 Avahi laniger
TTAGTCAATCTAAAGTTTTAATTTTATTCTTAGTGGTAAAAATTTTAATTGAAACCTTAAAGAATTCATTAATTCACTAAATCTTGAGTCATGATGCAATACTACTTAAAGTTCAGTGGTAAGAATTTCTACATATGAAAAAATGAGAATAGTACCCAGACACAGAGGGAAAGGGGTATTTTTTTTTAAAGAAAAACCTAAGTTATTAGCTCATCAACCCATACCTATTTTTCAACAGGAGAAGAAAGAGGTTAGCAGCCTTTTAATGAAAAGAGAAGTGGGTTCACACCAAGGCTTCCACCTGCCTTTCTGATAGAAGCCAAGGGTTCTGTCAGTTTATTTTTTAGGCTTGTAAAATGTAGAACTGATATATTTTCCAACTTCCTAATAGGCTAGAATTTGTGCTGTGATCTTCCTTATCAAAGATGCTACAAAGTTACTCTTTTACTCATTGAAAAAGAGGGAAAGAAAAGATGCACAATGTCAGGTTTTGGACTTGATAGAATAGTCTATCTAAATGTAGATTCCTGGCAAAATAGCAAATTTACACCCATCATGCAAATACGGGCAGCTGGGAGGATGTCCAACAGGGACTATTGCAGGAGAAAAACATGTGCGTTGTGCTTTGATTCCAGTGCCCTGAACAGTGGCACGGAGCCTGGGGTCCCATGTCCCAGGTCTGGATATCAGAGCAACCTTGCTCTTGTGCCGTTCTGAATGCAATACCCTCCACTTGGCTTTGGTCACCCACGAACTCATTTCCTAGCCCCTGAGGAAACAACAGTCTCCAACTTTCTAGCTGAAAATAAATTAGATTGTCAATGGGGAAGATATTTACTAGTCAGGAAAAAAAATGCATTTCGTTTCTCAAGTACAAACATGAAGCGACTATGGCAGGACTCGGACCACCTCCACTCCAGGGTCAGACAGTTTTGTTCCTGTGGAACAATGAAGTAGAGTAAGATGTTCAAAATGATAATCATCTATATAACTTTTGGAATATGGATGGGGAATAGGGGAGCGTCAGAACACAGAGGCCCGGAGGTTGGATGGGCCATTGGAAAGTTGAGTGGTGATAGGTTGGGATGTTTACTCTCTGTGTTGAGAATTGTGCATAGGAATTTTTACTAATGAGCAAAGATTGCAGCAAGGTGAATAAACTGGATAACACCAAAAATATTCTCCTAGCTGATTTGTAATATTAGGTTCTGACTTTGAGCTATTAAAGCTTGGGATTTGATTGACAAAAAAAAAATTCAACAGTAGGCAAATAATATAATTAAAAATGGGCCAAATTTCTGAACAGAAACCTAACCAAAGTAGATATACAGGTGGTAAATAAGAATATTAAAAGATGTTCAGCATCATTTGTCACTAAGGAGTTTCAAATTAAAATGAGGTATCACTCCACACTTATCAGAATGGCTAAAATCCAAAAAACTGACAATATGTAAATTACTGGTGATGATGCAGGATAACAAAAACTTTTATTCATTGCTGGTGGAAGTGCAAAATGGCACAGCCACTTTGGAAGACAGTTTGGTAGCTTAACAAAGTTAAATGTAGCCTTATTATATGATGCAGAATTGTGCTCCAAGGTATTTACTCAGCTGATTTGAAAACTTATGTTCACGTAAGTTGCACATGAATGTTCAAGCAGCTTTATTCATGATCACTCCAAACTGGAAGCAACCAAGATATCCTTCAACAGTGAAACTAGGGCTGAGCATGGTGACTCACTCCTATAATCCCAGAACTTTGGGGGCAGGATGATTGCTTGAGGCCAGGAGTTTGAGACCAGCCCCGTCTCTACAAAAAATAAAAAAAATTAGCTGGCCATGGTGGCCTGTTCTCATTGTTGCATCAGGAAGTTACAGACAAGTAACAAAATGATCTATGTGGCAATGAATTAGAGTTGGAGACATCAGTACAAATCCATATTTAGCTTAATATATGCATAGATGGATTCTGGGTTATTATATATGCACATTTCCTTGATTTGTAAGCTAAGAGAACCTAAAAGTAATGACACCCAGTAGTAGGGTGGGTGTCCGGATTTGTTTTTAATACCATCGTGCAATAAAGCAATCAAGGCTATTGGGAAAAATGGCTAATTTTAGGGCTGGAGCAGGAAATATACAAGATGAGTGTGGAAGATCTTGCAGTATCAGAAAGTAAGGAAGTTTAACATTACTTTTACTTTATGGTTATAAAAAATATTTGTGTATTAAAACTGACATGGATTTTTCAAATAAAATGCAAAGTTTGCATGAGTTTTGAGGCATTTCTTTCTTACAGTGTTTGCTAAAATCTTACATCCAACATACCCAGATGATTCCAAGCTCTGCAGTGATACTTGTGTATGTGTTTATTTTTCCCTGCCATTTCTAAATTAGATGCATATCAATGGCAAAAAAAAATTGAGATGCACTATTCTAGTCTGTGGTATAGAGTCCAGCTTTCTATGGGTTTATAAGGGATTGATAGTATTTAATCTTACCTCCAACAGGTGAAGGTGATTGGGGAAGTAGGGTATATTGTTAGACTCCGAAGAATGGAAGAATAGGATTGAACTACATATGTATTTTATATCAGAATCTTCAATAACCTGGTATAATTTTTTTAAACTATAGGTCAGAAATTCTGGAGTGCCACATACACTGTTCTGATAGCTTCTGTCACTTGTTAATCTTTGCAAACTCTTCTTATTTATTTTAAATAATCGAAGGGAAAAACGAATGACACATCTTGCTAGGATTAATATAAGTGATGATTAACATCTTCTCAGCTCTTCTTGTCATGGCTTTACATAATCTGAGGGTTATTCCTTGTTTGCTTTTCAGATAAGCAAATTATTCCTTGTCAGTCTTTCTTTTCTCTAAAATTACAGTGAGATTTCTTGGTAAAAGAGTGCTCAAAGCATATCCTTACTTTATTATCTTCAAGTGATTTATTCTCTGGGTCTTATGGAAAAACCCAAAAATGGAAAAATAAGTTTCCTGTGCTTCATAACCACCCAAACACCTTCATGGAGACTGGCAGAGGCAGCCTCCATCCTGCCCCACCCCCACCTTCCCAGCCCCTCAGCCTTATGATATGGAGTGCCTGTCCTGATATGATCCTGGCCTCCTGATGAGAAACGTATAATCAGAATTCCATGAGCTCGGTTGGTATAAAAAGCCCTGCAGTCCTTAAATTAATCCATTTTTATGTTTACTACAGCCCCTGATGAAAAATGACTCATTGTGCAGTGTGAGGAGATATGTAATAAGCCATTATACTTCCCGCAATGGAACATGGTCAGAAGATGTGGGAAATCACACTAAATTCACTTTCCTGTGGACAGAACAAGCACATACAGTTACAGTTCTGGCCATCAATTCAATTGGTGCTTCTTTTGCAAATTTTAATTTAACCTTCTCATGGCCTGTGAGCAAAGGTAAGAAGATGTACAAAGTAATAATCCATTGCCCTTTTAATATTCAACCTTTGTAAACTCTTCCCATTCTGAATTATCTTCCAAGCAGCCTGCAATTGTCTGCACTTGAGAGTCTCTTTCACCATTCATGTCTTCTTTGTCTGAAAAATAACAAAATACCTCGTGTACTGATTATGTAATACAGTCCTTGAGTTCCAGTGGTAGAACACTGTTCAAATAGTGTTACAATAAATGAGAATATTCTAATAAATCTAATGCTTAAATTGATGTATTAGAATTGGGCCAATAGAGGTTGTCAGTCAACATCTCTGTCTCTCTGTCTCTCTCTCTCTCTCTCCATATATGTATGTATGTATAAATAAAATGTCTGTGAGTATGTAAATAAATATGTGAAAATAAGTATATGTACAGTATTATATATGTAAAATACTATACACAAGAGTAATAATATGACATGTTATACGGATGCAGGTTAATTGCTGAGACTTAAAAATTACTGTGAACTTCATTTAACTTGAATGGTGAACTCTCCTGCATTAATTTTGATATATTTGATTAATCAGAGAATTAAGAACCACTTTCCATAGGAGTTTCTAATCTAGATTATATATTCAAAGTGTAAATTTTTAATAAAAAATACAAATTTTCTGTATCTCTACCAATTTATAAAGGCCTTGCCCAATGTTAAGTCCTCCATGAAGTCTTTCCTTATTGTTTTAATTGAATATGTTCTATCCCTTCTTTAAATCTCAGAGCATTTTCCATCTTTATTAAGGTATTTTATGTCCTGCCTTATATTATGATTGCTTTTGTATTTATAGTGTGAGCTTCTTGTAAGTTCCATAGTACCTAGCACAATGTCTCACACTTATACTTTTTTCAATAAATATATTCTAGAAATATTTGTTGAGTGCTGCAGTGTGCCACGTAGTGGGAATTCCAGTGGGAGGAAAGCTATAATGGTCACAGCATCCAGAATCTAATAGGTGAGACAGATATTAGTCAAATAATCAGACAAATGAATGTATCTTTTCAAACTGAGATAAGTGCCCTCAGGAAAGGAATATAATTTTATAAAAGAAAGGAGAAAAGGAACCTGACCTGGCATTGAGGGTCAGAGAGGCCACCGTGAGGAAGTGGTATTGAACTGGAATCTGAAATGTGAGTAAGAATTAAACTTTCACAGGAGGTGTAGGGGGAGGGTGGGAAAAGCATTGGCTCCTGACAGGAACAGCATGATCGAAAGTCTTTGTGGCCCAGGATAGGAAATGAAGGAAGACCAGGTTGGCTCTCGTGTGCAAAATCACGAAAGGCAAAGAGGGAGGTTGGGACTTGGTCCTCGCGGCCTTGTAGGCATGATGGAAATTTTGTCCTCAAATGTGGAAATCCATTGGAGGCTTTTAAGTGGAACTCTATGCAGAGGGTGTTAAAATAACAGATTTATACTTAGAAGCATCACTCTATCCGTGGGAGAGAAGAGTTTGGAAAGAATCAGAGAGGATGGTTAGTAGGCTTATGCAGTATTCCAGTTGAGAAACCTTTTTGACTGTATCACAATTTTTTTTTTTAGGTTTTAGAAAGAACCACATTTCTCTGCTTATATGACTCTCGTGATACAAAAATGATTGCCATGTATTATATTTATCTGTATAAATTGCCTGCCTCCTCTTCCTTCTCCCTTCCTCCAGTAGGTTATAAGTTCCTTAAGAGTATTAGTTGATTTTCACTAATTTTTGAATTTAAAAATAAATTTCCTTCTTTTCCCCTCAGTAAATATCGTGCAGTCACTCAGTGCTTATCCTTTAAACAGCAGCTGTGTGATTCTTTCCTGGATACTATCACCCTGTGATTACAATCTAATGTATTTTATTGTTGAGTGGAAAAATCTTAATGAAGATGATGAAATTAAATGGCTTAGAATCCCTTCATCTTTTAAGAAGTATTATATCCATGGTAAGTTTACTATACTTTAGTAAGTTTCTCTCATGGATTAGTATGACACTACAGATTATTAATTCAATTACTGCAGATAGTTAATGACAACTTCAAAAATATAGATGGTCCTACTGTCTTACTACATATAATCCTATTACCTTACCAAAACATTTAATTTTATTTCCTTTAATGCCTTTTCAATATTTTGCACAGTTGTAATTATATCATATCATATATTTTCTCCCTAATCCTTTCTACCATTATTTTTAATGATCATATAACGTTTTATTCCATAATCTATCTATTTGTTGATTTGAGATTATTAATGTTGCTTCTAGCTTTACATTCTGTTAAACCATTTCTTAATGGCTTCTGATGTCTACTGCTGAATTGTCTCCCCAAACTGTGTACCAACTAATAATGCCATTTATCATGGGTTGGTGTGCTAGGCTGAAGGTCTGAGGATCTAGGACCTGGGCCTAGGTCAGCATAATCACCGAAAGGTAGACCAGTTATCCCAGTATGTGAGTGAAGCACAAAGTACAAGTGCACAGTATAGCATTTCTAAATCTGAGTAAGGATTAAGGGAAGTTAAGTCTGGAAGCTAAGGATTGCCATGATCTTTTTATATGCTGTCATCTCAAGGACTCATACCTTTATTTCATTCCAGAGACCTAGAATTTAGCATCAGGGTAAATGTATTTACAAATTTATTGATGGAGAACTGAATTCAGTCCATTATCACTGTTGTCCAGGTGATTACGCTCTGTGTTTTTCTGTAAAGGATGGGGATATAAAATTTAGGCTTCAAAGAGATTTGTATTCTTCTGTTCTTATGGAATGATATATATTATTAGCATTTGTGAAAATCGCTGATAGGTCCATTTGGAGCTTTGCTATGGGGATGGTCGTTCTCTGTGGATCTAGATCCTAGACATTGCAAGAGGACTCCTGGTCTTCGCCACGATTTTCTTTGCACAGGCTTTCACAAGACTTTAGTCTCCCAGCTACCTTGAATGGGGAAACTAAGTAAGCTAAATTCCTATAAAAAGGGAATATTTCCTGCTTTGGGGATAAGAGAGAGGAGATAGAACATGTCCTGGAAAAAGAGATGAGGGACAGAAACAGCTCATACACCCTGAACTTGAACACATTGGCCATCACTGGAATGAACCTTTGAAAAAATTACACTCTTCTATTTCTGGGTGAGGTTTTTAAAACATTATTTGGAAAATTATTGTCATTACTAGAGAATTTGCTTCCATTGTTTTTGAAACTCCCTTAATCATCAGTTCAATCTATAAATAACAACTAATTTTTATGTTTGGAAATATAAGATAGATACTTTCATTCTTTTTAACATATGTTTCACTCATCGATGTTAATTAAATATAAATGAGCCTTTTATATACTTTTCTCCTCAGATCATTTTATCCCGATTGAGAAATATCAGTTCAGTCTTTATCCAATATTTATGGAAGGAGTGGGAAAACCGAAGATAATTAATAGTTTCACCCAAGGTAAAATTTTTAGTTTTAGTTTCTTTTCATGGCAACGGATGTTACCTAATTTGTTAGCAGTAATGTTACCATTTGTTTATTCTTTTTCTGATGGAATTATGGAAGAGTCTAGAGTCTTAAGTAGATGTATCATGAGGTGATTCTGAAGGAAATATTTTTTTCCTCTAAAAATAAAACTGGGGAGATAGTTACAGAAATAAACTCACTGGGCCTCCTATATTTCTGATTGATCTTACTGGACTTGGAATACCAACATTTGGATCCTGTTATTGCTTTCAAAATTGTCTTAAAATCCAAGTAGCCCAATAATGAAATAAATAAAAGTAATTTAAAAAATTCATTTATGTATTATTCAACCAATATTTATTGAGCACTGTTTTGAGCACTGGGGATTAAATACTGAGCATAAGACTCTGTTCATATGGAGCTTAAACTCCAGGGCTCTTCTGGGAGTGATGGGCAATAAATAATGTGTAATATAATGTCAGACAGAAACATGTGCCATGGAGGAAAATAAAAGTAGGAAGAAGGTATAGAGTTAAAACGTGGTGTTTCAGTCAAGACAGCCAGAAACGGTGTTTCTGGGGAGATAAAATTTGAGTAAATCCCTGCAAGTACAGTAAGTCTTCACTTCATGTTGCATGGATAGGTTCATGGAAACTGCAACTTTAAGTGAAAGGATGTATAGTGGGTCCTTTAATAATGTTGTTATATTGTTTCCTTCAATATAGTTTTGTTAAAATGCTGATGAGAAAAAAAAATCGGCTTCATGATACATCGTTTCACTTAAAGTTGCAGTTTTCAAGAACCTTTGGACGATGAAAAGTGAGAACTCACTGTACAAAGTGAAAGAACGGTCCAGGCAAAGCTATAATGGCAATGGCCTTGAAGGATGAGTGTGCTTGGTGGTTTGAGAAACAGCAAGGAGTTCTATGTGTCTGGCGTGAACAAAGTAGAGATTGGCAGGTGTTGACGCCAGTGCTGAGACAGAGTCATCGTGACAACTTTCATGGACACCTTTGACTCAGATAATCTAAAAGTGACCAGATGGAGAGGGTTGGCAAATAAATAATTTTGAAAAAATGTTTTGCTGATTTATAGGTATAAAACTGAATAAAATAACAATTATTTTATTAGTATGATCAGAACACAATTTTATCTTCCTTTTTTATGTTTTTGAAGGTAATACGGAAAAAAGTCTACTATAACTTTTGATACAGACAGAAATTAATATTTCCTCAAGCTTCAGAGTTGTGTGACTTGTATTTCTTTTTCAGATGATATTGAAAAACACCAGAACGATGCAGGTCTATATGTAATTGTGCCAATAATTATTTCCTCTTCCATCTTATTGCTTGGAACATTGTTAATATCACACCAAAGGTATAGTACTTGGTGTTAAGAACCTTTATGGCAAAAGCCCTTAACCATATTTAAACCTTGATTTAAAGCCTAAATCAGGAATATTAAATTATTCTAAGTGGTTTTATATATATTTAGTATACGATGAAGGTGATATAAAAAGGAAAGGCCTGTTTTGAGGAAATGACATTTCATTTTGCTAGGATAACATAAACCTCAAGGAAGAATTTAGTTTTTTTATATTGAGGAAATAAAAGGCTTATAACAGAAAATCCTAGGCAATATATTCTCTGAGGTGAAAAAAATGGCTTTCAGAGTTCTTCAGTTTGGGTGGAGGACTTTTCGTGGTGAAGCGGAGGTTAAAAGTAGACTTCTAGTGGCGACCTGGAGCAGTCAGTTCATTTATGATCAGCGGGCTCTCTGCTCTTTAGAGATTGGCACCGTGTGGGTCCACATGGCCTTGAATTCCCTGGATGGTTCTACGGATGCCACATCACTCTGTGCTGAGTCCAGACCAATGAGGTTATTTTACACGTGCCAAATCTCTACAGAAACTTCTGTCTTGTAGTAAAAAAGAGCGAGAGGATATTTTAGAATCTGAATTTTAGTCAATTGAGTTGAAGGGGCCATATCAAGTGGAATTGTTTCTGATACCCATGTGATGGCCATTTAATATTTCATTTTCTCCGGGAAAAATCTATGCAGTGTTTTAGCATGGTGCTTGGCACACAGCTTTTCATAAATATTGGCTTTTTATTATTATAGGGCTTATTAACTTTGCTCTAGAATGAAGTTTGGTGGAAATCTTTGTGGGCTAGCACGTGAAAATGAATCTCACTCTACTGAAGCATAGTTGGTCCAGTGGACTAATTGCTAGTTTATATATTCATTAACTGTTAACATTTTTAATCCGAATGATTTTCTGTAGTTCTGATGGCTTCTCTCTTTTGTAGAATGAAAAAGCTGTTTTGGGAAGATGTTCCTAACCCCAAGAATTGTTCCTGGGCACAAGGACTTAATTTTCAGAAGGTCACTTTTTCAATTTTTTTGTAAACGTAGAATATATCAGATTGCATTTTAGATGCCATATGTCTTCTAGAACTTTAAACATTTTTAGGATTTAAAAGTTCTTATTTTATTCAATCCATTTTAATTTGTCTTTTTAATCTACTACATATTTTCAAGAATAGGAGGATGCAGGGATTTGGAACCAGGAGGAACAAAATTCAGTACACAGTTTGTCATAGGAGAGTTGACGAGATATATATATTGCCAACAGTGTCACAGTGCAAAACAAAATAAATATTAGAATATGAAGGGTCAAATCTGATGGAGAACAGCAATCAGGATACACTTTTTTGGCATAAATTGTTTTTAGGCAAAAGGCTGGAATCAATATTTTTAATCTCTATAATTATCTCTATAATTATTTAAATAAATTCAAGTATTAAATAATTTTATCTTCAAACTACAATCTGAAAAATGCAGTTATCATAATAAAACTCATATTTCTACAGATAGTCTTATCAAGTGAAAGTACTTTATGAGACAATTAATCAACTATAATAAAATAATTTGTACTTCTATAGGGGAATTTTTTAGAAAGCTCTAGAGTTTAATGAATGTTTTATTAATTCTCATAATTTCCCTTGAAACAAAGTTGGCTTTCCACCCATAAGATTGGAAAAATGGAATTCAGTCTTCATGTCAAAACACACGATTTAAAAAACAGTACTTATTTGGAGGTATTATGCATCCTCGAGGATTACATCTTTATCATTAGTCACTTGTTAAAAAGTGTACAGTGAGTTTTTTTTTTTTTTGGCTACAAGAGAAAATGCAGTCCCCTTAAGCTAGTATTCAGGAACCTCTTCTTACAATCTGTTATCACCCTACCTATCTGATTTTTTTTCTGTCCCTGGGTCTTGATTAGGCCTTCATTATATGCCCTTCCACCTACACAGACCCTTCCTCACTGATGAATATCTTGCTCTAGACCCTTCTTTCCCCAAGCCTTCCTTTAACAACTGTAATTCAGAAGAATTTCTACTCCCTTGAAGTTCTTAGAGCATTTTATTGTTTCATTTATTGTGGATAATGCTCTGAATTCAAGGACTGTGTTTTATCCATCACAAATATTTGTGGAACTCCTCCTGCTATGTGAAAGGTATTAAAGTAGGGATTCATTAAATAATTGCTGGTAATTCATGATAAGTGTCCTTTTTTTTATATACAAATCACTGAGATACATACTCTTACATTCATTAAGATTACTTAAATTCTCAGTGTCTCACTTTCCTCTACTATAAAATAAGGTGAACAGCACTTACCTTATTGGGTTTAGGGATTAAAGAAGATGGTACTTGTGACATAGTAAAATCTCTGTAAATATTAGTTATTATTTCACATTATTATTATTCTTTCAGTTACCCTTTGGGATAAGTATTATTATCTCCATTTTATAGAAGTGAAAACTGAAGCTTATAATGGTAGGGTAACTTGTTTTAGAGCCAGGATTAGTTTATCAATTTGTCTGACTTTGGAGCCTGTTCCATATATATAATATATAATTTTATATACATATATTAATAGCAGCTGTTCTCTATAGTAGTGGCTTTCAATTTTTTTTTACCATGATCCACCCACAGTGAGAAATACATTTTACCTTCCAACCGAGTATACACATAGATATAGATATGCAAAAGTGAAATGCAAGATGAATGAAACATTTTTACTACTTGCACAAAATAGAATGTTTTAAAACTCTATTTTATTTGTTAAAAATGCTGGTTGCAACTCACTAAATAGATTTCATAACATCAAATAGCCTATAATTTACGGTTAGAAAAACACTGCTCTACAGTTTATCGATGAGTGGATAAATAAGTAATATTGTACACATAATGAACAATATGTGAATTGCAATCTTTCAGCAGAATAAACAATTCCCTCTCTTCAGAAGAGGTGGCAGTGTAATTTTATATATAAATCATTCTTTTAACGGAAACTTCACTCTGCCTGAGTCTAACCAGCCACACTTGTGCGCTCCTCAGCTGTGCTGTTGCTCAGTATAAACAATGGAGTCTCCTTTCATTAAAACAGGGTTGCTGATTTTTTCAGTGAATAAAATCTTCTTCTTCTTGCCCTTCCGCTATGAATTCATACAGTAACATTTCTTGTAGTTATGGTGATATGTCAGGCATATACACACATATATATATATATGTCATTCATTCATTTTGTTCAACAAGCACATGGTGAATATTTATATGTAAGGCTAGGCTATTCCTAGGCTTTGGGAAAACGGATTTTAAACATATTCTTCTTCCCATCCAAGAAATAAGACAGTGGAGTCAGAGAAGAGTAGCTGGGTTGAAGGAACAGGAAGAACTTGCCTCCTTGTACCTCTCTAGAATAGTTGATTTTTTCATTCATTCCTGTATTCATTTCATCCATTTAGAATATTATTGAATACCATCCTATCTATGCTGATCACGACGCTACAGAAAACACTGTGCACTCTGGAATATACAGTCTCATGGGGAAGAGAAGCATTAGTCAGTGTATCATGGAAATAACTTCACAATTATAAACCACATGTTGTGAAAGAAGGAGACCCTGTGTTCAGAGTTTATAATGTAGGAACCTGGCTTAGTGTGTTGGGTGGGAGTGAGTGGATGAAAGTAAGAAAGTGACATTTGAGCCGAGATCTAGTAGACGAATAGTCATTAACCGGGTTTTGTGGTGACACCTGGACTCTTGTCACATGGGAGGAAGGACCAGAGCACATTCACAACCTGGCAACAGGGAGACTCCAAGACAAAAAGTAAGAGATTTTTTTCCCTTAAATATGAGAGTTTTTTGGTCAAAAAAACCCTAAATGCCTATCTAAATAAAAATTTTTAAGCTTCACTATGTAACTGTATATTAATTCAGAGAATGACCGTCTTACCATCACTTAAAAAGAAGCTAAAACTCTCTTCAGCGTTTAAGCTCTGAAATCTTACCTATGAACCATAATGAAAATGGTTTCTAAGTGTTTACTAGAGCAAGGAAATTATCAGGACTGAATCAGCAAAATGCAGTTTGAACCTGCACCAAATTATTCTTCCCTTTTCCAAAAAGTGTCTGACTCAAAGGAACTACTGGGTGGATGCAGGTTGAATTGGTAAATATTTGTAGTCTGCGTACTACTCACTGTCTCACCTGCACTCCCTGAAAATAAGCTGCAGCAGATCATCTGATAGATGTTTTATACAAGTAGATTGAAAGATTTCCAGATCTTTTCAGGTTCTGGTAAATTAAAGAAATGTGAAGAATTTTTAAGATACAGTGAGTGTGAATGTTCTTATTTGTAAGATTGTGTTTTACCTTTGCAAATATTTAACTTTCTAATCATATATTTTTTAAGCATAACTAACCTACAGTTAGTTTATTACTACGGCTTAACAGGTGCATAAATAACACCATTAGGAACAAATCAGGTTTTGAAATATAATAGGAACATTTAAAGAGTGTAGAAGAATATAGAATATAAAATATAGAATGTAAAAGATTTTATAAATGATTAAAATCTACTAAAATTCAGTAACTTTTTTCTATCTAACCTTCTGCTTTAGTCTCCTAAATAACTAAAATTTAATATTTTAAGGAAAAATAATATTGTATAATTCACTTTATATTACTAAAGAGGAAAAAGCAAACTTACTATCCACCCTATGCTTTTATATTCATATTATTTTATTAATTATTTCATAGGGCTAATAGCCTTATGATTTCTGATGATAAAACCGAGGCTCGGAGTGGCTCAGTAGCTTGTCTTGACCTCCCTGCTTGTACGTGTAAAAACCATGGTTCAAACCCAGATCCATCTGACTCAAACTGATACCTTTGCCATCAATTTGATATTAACCATGTATTCCTTAATGTACTATGCTACCTAAATCGTACACTTAAAAAGAGTTAAGATGGTAAATTTTGTTGTGTATATTTTAATGCATTAAAAAATGGGCAAAGGATCTGAATAGGCATTTCTCCAAAGACAATAAAGAAATAGCCAATAAACACAAATGAAAACATGTTCAATATCATTAGACATTACAAAGATGCAAATAAAAAACAAAAGATACCACTTCACACCAGCTACAAGGGTATAATAAAAAAGGCAGATAATTTGTTGATGAGAATATGGAGAAATTGGAGCTATCATACATTTATGGTGGGAACATAAAATAGTGCAGCCCATTTGGTAAATAGTCTGACAGTGTTAAACACTGAATTATCATATGAACCAGCAATTCCACTCCTAGATATATACCTAATACAAATGAAATCATATATCCACATAGAAACTTGTATGTGAATATTCATAGCAGCATCATTCATAACAGCCAAAACATGAAAGCAACCCAAATGATGAATGGATAAACAAAATGTGGTACATCCAATTCTAAAACCAACCAACCAACCTAACAAACAAAAAAGCCACAATATATTGCAAAGAAAATAGACCAGGGGATCGCATTGTTTTTAAAAACAATTCAAACACAAATATAGCATTTTTTAAAGAAAGCAGTAATTGTTTATATAAAGTATTTTCCTTAATTTGTTCTCCATATTTAGATTTTTTTAATGATTGTTATGAATGTGTTCTATACCTGTAATTCCTAGACATCTAATCTGATTTCTAAAATTTTCCCTAAAATTAATCTATTTCACTTCAGAAGCTATCATTTTCCCTCCCTTCAGTTTATATTAAATCTAAATCTATGCTGAAAATATAGATATGCTATATTCTGAAGATGAAAAAAAAAGAGCCAATATTTTGAGATCTCTCCAAAGGAAAAATAAAAATAAAACATTTATTTAAAACTAGTGTATGCTAGATGTTGCTAATAAAAATAGGATATTATATGTGACTTAAGATAATTTAGCTAATATAATTTCCCCCAGATCCTCTTTCTTTTGTATGTTCTACTTCCTTTTCTCTTTTAAAATTAATTTTTCAAATAATATAAATACATCAATGTAGAATAATATAAAAACAACTCTATATCAACAAAATTTTCCATATTTTCCTCATTTTTTTAATAAACAAAAACTACAGATAAAGTTTGTCCTGCTTGTTCCCCTATTTCCAGTTCCTCCTTCCCTTCCTAGAGGAACCCACTTTTAGGAATATCGTACATGTTTGTATAGTTTGTGCTTTTGTACTTTCTTACATCCACATGTGTATATCCATGACCAATGAACAGTAATCCTTTGGGGTATTGTTCATGTTATGGTACATTTCATATCATTCCAATTCCAGCATTTTTTTTTAGCCCTATCTGTGTTGGCATAGTTAATTGAGTTTGCTTATTTGGACTAGTCATGGTATCCCACCATATGAATGTAGTGCAATTCATTTATCCATTCCCCTACTGGTGGATATTTAAGGTGCTTGAACCCTTTTTTCTATTTATTACAAACAATACTGCAGGAGTATGGTTGTATATGTCTCTTTGTTCTCTAGTGTATATGCCTTGATATTTCTCATTATTTAAAAAATGTTTTTTGCAAAAAAATATGTGAGCATAATTTAATAATAAAATAGTATTGAAGAACATTTATTGAAAAGTATCTTACGCTTGTATATCCCTGCCTACACTTAATCTTGCTGTCCAAATGCTACTGGTTTTACCTGCCTGACTTTTGACTTTTCCTGGCAGGTCACCTCTATATTTTTAAAGATAAGTTGCTTGTGCCACTCTGAAATATAGACATTATCTATTGATTTCTGGCTACAATGGGGATTTACTCATACACATACTTTTCCTCCCCTTCTTTCCTCATGCTTCTGCCAAATATTACTTTTGTCCCTTTTTTCAATTCTTTGAGTAGTCACCTCTGCAACCTCAGAAAGATCTACTTAAACTTTCATTTCTTGTTATATCAAATAGAGACTGTTTCTTGGAGCTTTGGAGCTCCCCTACTTTTTTTTTTTTTTTTTTTTTTGGTAAAATAAGGATATTAACACTTTTAGCCTTCCCTCCATTTCTCCCTCTACTTTCCAATTCCTGTAAACTCAAACTTTACACCTTTCCTTAAGCCAGGGTTGACATCATGTTCTGTGCTGTAATATGTCTGTAGGTTCATTTGAAAAATAGGAAAACAAACTGAATTTACATTGTTATAATTGCATAAATATTGTTCCTTGCTGAACCAAGTAATATAATGTGATTACATTTCTTAATGGTTCTAATGTCAAGAGGAATTAAATAAAAGATATTAGGAATATTTTACTTGTTCAACATTGTGTGAAATTTTAGTTGGCTTAATTTTGGGTTCGTATCGTTTTTTTCTTTTCCTAGAGTTTCTAATTGCCCCTTCCTTCCTCCCTTCCTCCCTTCCTTTCTTTCTTCCTCCCCCCTCTTTCTTTCCTTTTTCCTTTCCCTTCTGTGTGTCGCTATTATTTCAGCTATTTTGTCCAGTTCCCATCTTTACTGGAGACTTTGTTCCAGCGCACTCTGTCAAGGAAATTCTCTGTCCTCCTACTTCAGTCTGGATTAGGCCTTTTCTAAAATTGCCATAAACCATCACTCTGAACTTTCCCCTCACTGATTTCTAGGCAGCACTGTTTCCTGGGTTCCTTTTCTTCCTCCTTCTTAACTATTAATATATCCTTAAATAACCGCCTAAGAAATGTTGTGTGATAAGTCTGAGTCTCTCCATGCCTGAAATTTTTTATTCTAACTTCCTCCTTTGACAGTTTGACAGTGGAATATCAACTGCTGGGTTGAAAGAGTCTTTCCAATAGAAAAATTCTTGCCATGTCATCTAACATCCAGTGTTAACTTCTGAGAAGTCAGATGCCATTTGATTTTTACTCCTCAGTGGTTATTTGCAATTTTCTTTCTTTTAAAATAGTGTTTAAAATATTTTTATTATTTTGAAATTTTGTTAATGAATCTAGGGTGGTTCTTTTTTCATTTAACTTGGTTATGAGACTTTCGTTTCCATGTCTCCTGTCAACTCTGAGAAATTATATTATTTCTTTGGTAATTTCCTCTTCTCATGTTTCTTTGGTTCTCTTTCTAGAATCTGTATTTTTTGGATGTTAGACTCTGTGCATAGATTTTCCATATTTCTTATCTCTTATATAATATTTTTTGTTTCTTATGACTCAAGGGACATCATTAAAAAAATTAAAAATAATATTCTTTTGTTTCTTTGTCTTTTCGTTTTACATTCTGAGACCTTGCCACTTCCTGTTCTTCTAGTGCTTCTGAGGAAGTTTTATTTTCTATTATATTTGTCAATTTCCAAGTATTCTTTTTCATAGAATTTTGCTCTGGTTTTCTGTGTGCAATATATTTTTTAAATTACTAGAAATACCAATTAGAGGATTTTTGCTTACTTGTTTTAAAAATTCTCTGCACTAGTCCCTGAATTCTGTGTTTGTGCTAGGTCAAATTTTCTCGTGTTTATCTTGGCCTTTCTTTTCTCATCTCAGACTTTGGTCAAATGTCTGGTCATCCTTTGCTTTCCTTTCATGTTTAGGGATGAAGCAGTAGATTGGTTGCCTGGGAGCCCGATGCATATAGGCAGGGATTGTTGCTCTGCGTGAGTAGACAGGGCTTCTGGCCAGATGAGGAAAGAGGTACGCTGAGATAGTAGTATCCCAAGGCTGCTCTCTTCCTCTCCACACAGTTCCTTAGTTGCTTTTGAGAACAAACCCTCATTTTGGGCATGAAGGCTAGTTCTCACACAGCAGCTCTTCCACGTTCAGTGAAGGAGTAGAAGAGCCCCTGCTCCACGTGCAGAACTTCCCTCAGGCCCTGGCTTCCAGCCTCAGATCTGGTTTCTCTACATGTTTTTGCCATTTCTTCACGCGCCATCTCTACTGTATTCAGCAGGGCTAATGGGCTTCTTCCTCAGATGCAGCCCCCTCTGGATACATTCTGGTCGTCAGCTTCCTTTGCTCATCTTCTTTGGTCTATACTCTTCCAAATGTTCTTCACGTTTTAGGAATGTGTGAAAATTACTCATTCCATATTAGCCCTCTCAGGTCATCTTTGTTGTGGATCTGTATTTGATTTATTTACATACCATCAT
>CAUYSK010105326.1:0-23072 GCA_963575035.1 Avahi laniger
CAATGCCCATGTATGATCTCACGGCTTCTACGGGTCAGAAATAAAGGAGCAACTTATCTGGGTCCTCTGCTTTGGGGTCTCGCACGATGCTGCAAATAAGGTGTCAGCTACAGCTGCATCTCCTCGGAAGCCTTGAGCAAGGGGAAAATCCTCTTCCGAGCTCTCTCACTTGACTGCAGGCAAGATCTAGTTCTTTGCTTGCTGTTGGCCAGAAGCCACTCTCAGTTCCTTGCTACACAGGCATCTCCAAAACGCGGTCACTTGTTTCAGAGTTTGCTAGTGAGTTGGAAGTCACACTCTTATACAACCTGATCATGGAAATGATATTTTGTCACCCTTGCCATGTTCTGTTGATCAGAAACAAGTCACAGGTCCTGTCTGCACTGAAAGGGAGAGACCTCTACAAGGACACGAAGACCGGGAGAAGCGGATCATTGGGGCCCATTTAGAGTCTGGCCACACCAGTCGGATGGTGATCATGGACCTGGGATGAGCCTTGTCTCTCCTTTCATTCTCCCTCCTGCTCAGCCACCCATCCACATGCACCTGGAACATACCTGTAGGGTGACTTCCTACAAGCGGAGCAAAACGCGAGTGGGCCACGAGTATGGCGAGAAGGTCCCACCGTCTGTTAGGGGAGATGAATAAAAGAGATAACACTAAATATGTACTACAAGAGAACACTGACACACACAAAAATATAGGGGTGGAGAGGGATTCAAGTCTGGAAACGTGAGAGGTCCAGTGACGTAAATACCACTTTGGGCCGGAATTGTTGACAGTTCATAGAGAAGATGCGATGTAAGCTTGGTCTTGAAGAGTAGGTAATAACCAACATTTAGTGACCTTTATATGTGTTTTAATAAGTGTTTTATATAAAATATTTCATTTAATTTTCACAGAGACCCCCTAAGGTAGGTTTTGTTAGCATCTCCACTTTAATGATGAGGAGACCTAGGCTCACAGAGGTGAACGACTTTCCCAAGGCCACCCAGCTTGCAGGCAGTAGGGACGGAACCAGACCCACATTTAGCCCGGAGCTCACATTTGTAACCACTACTCAGTATTGCTTCAAACAGGAACGGTCAGTGTAGACAAAGGGGGAAAGGCCGCCCTGGCAGTAGAAATGGCATTAACTTCCTTGTTAGAGAAGGATGACAAGCACTAGCTGGCTAGCCACTCAGCTGGAGAAACTGCCATTCCCTCTATCTAGAAAATTCTTTCCTTAGCTCTTCATAGGGCTGGCTCATCCATGTTTTCAGATCTCAGCTCAAGTGTCATTTGCAGAGAAGGCAGACAGCAGCTCTCTCCCCTGCACCCATCACCACCACAAGCTCCTCTTCATCACTGCGTCTTGCCTGGCCACTACCACTGTGTCCCCTCCACGTCTACACGGTGCCCAGCACAGAGCAAGCCCCTCGCCCCGTGTGGAGTCATTATGGGACAGGAGCGGATATGAAGGCGGGGCTGTGTTTCGTGTCATTAAGGGCAGAGCCGATGGAGGAATTTTGAGCAGGAGCGTAACATAATGGTAGCAGGGCTTTGGGGAAATGACTTTGTAGGTGGCGTGCTCTGGACAATGATAGTAATGAACAGTTTGCTTTCAGAGTTCCTGCCAATCTTTTCTGTGCCCTTGACCTCTCTAGCACCCAAAGATTTTCAGCCATCCGCCTGTCTCCTGTCAAGGGGAAAACTCACTTGGAGTGACATGTCAGAGACTCATTTTTGATCCTTCCAGGAAATTTTGCACTTCAAAAGAAGAGTTCATGCTTAACGCTGGCCCCTAGGTTCCAGACCTAATTTTGGTTCTGGCCTGCTGTGTGACCTAAGATAAGTCTCTTCATGTCTCTGAGCCTACGTTCTTTTTCTGTAAGATTAGGGACTTGGGCTAGATGCCCATTCAATGATCTCATTATGCTTGTTTCTAATTTAACTCTGGAGCATTTTGATATAGTCAGAGATTTTTTAAAAAGTCTTTATATTCTCAGAATAAGGAAATTTCAATATTTCTAGTTACTATTCACTATTTTCAACATTTCCTGATCAGTGGTCAAGAAAAATTGTTGACTTATGTTGCCCTGGATTACAGGCGAGTTGGTTTATTTATCTCGCTATCTTTTCTCACGTTCTGCTTCCTCCTCCACCACAGGTCCAGAAATACGCACCCACCCTCTTGTGAGACACGGTGTCAGGAGGTAGATGGTGTCCATTGTTTCTGCATTTACAGCACTGTCCTTTATGACAGAAAATGCTCTTGAGCCAGGGTCATCTTGGGAATGACAAAGACAGGACCGGCCCGTGAATGAAATGTCACCGGGTTCCAAATGATGTGAAAGAAAGTAAAAATGACTCACAAATAATGTAATTCCAGAAATTCTCTTGCTGCTGCCCAGCCTCCCTCTCCCCCAACGGTCCCCATCCATCCTCTGGAACCTTTCCTGCCATGTGCCTTTGCAGCTTCCAACCAATATATATTTAGTAACTCCCAGACAGATTTCCATCTAGGACGTCACTGCAGCATACAAATGAGGCATCCGAGTGGCGTTTTGTGGCTACGTTGTACAACGGATGGCCACAGCTGTTGAAATTCCTGTTGTCCAGGAGGCAGGTGTCCCAGCCCCTCTCTCTCCGCCTGCCCCCGTCTCCCCCGTCCCCACTCGCACAAACAGAGCACTCTTCCGACTTCTGGAAGTACAGATGATTTTCCCTCTGAAACTTCGGAGGAGGAGATTGCCTGGCAGCTTTTGAAACTTTCCTTGTGCTCTGATACATTGAGATATTGTTTTTAGACCACAGAACAGAGTGGCGGAATGCGGTGGCGGTCTTCTCGGAGCACGTCAAGATGATCAATCTTTTTAAAGACCAGCAGGCGTGAAGTGTGACAGTGCTCAAGTGCGCGGATCCGACGCGTCTGACTTGCTGGAGTCTCCGCGTAGAGGGATAATGGATCATGTCTTAGCCGTGCAACCAGCAGGATTAATTGTTTGACCCTGCGTGCGTGTATGCGTTTGATTGTGTGTGTGTCCCTGAGTACGGCAGAGTCACACAGGCTTTCCTTTCCTTTGTTTCCTGAAGCAATCTGTCTCTTTCTTACCCCAAGTCTCTCACCCCTTCTCCTCCGAAATCTGTAAGGCACAACATTTCAGTCTTTGTATTTAAAACACAAACACAAAGAGCCTATTTAAATTCCTTCTTCTAATATTATTTCAGAACGAGACAGAATTCTTCAAATAGAAATTAATCAAGTTTTTCTCATAACCACAAGTCATTTAGCAAAGGCTAGGGGGCCTATCCTAAGTTTTCCTGACAAGGCAGGCACTGATGGCTCCGCGTAACGATTGGTGACGGAGAGGGGCTCTGTCCCTCCTCTGTCACCTGCACTTTCCCATCTTGCCCTCTGTGAGCCAGAGAGGCAGTTTTGGAGCACATACTGTGGCCACAGAGGCTAATCCCTGTTTTGTTTTGTGCAAAGTTTATACGAAGATTTACTTAATCCATCTAAGCCATGGTTAGGTTAACTCGCATGTAAAACAGATATGGTGTTGCTCAGATGGATGAAGCGAGTGCCACACCTCATTTGAAGTGCTCACCTCGGCGATAAGTTCATTCGAAGTGCCCAGTACCTGGTAAGGGGCTGCTAACGGCGAGGGAGGGACAATCAGAAGCAGCGTTCTCCTTGGTGGTGGCCAGGCCATCCACAGAGCGTGGAGAAGTCATTAGGATTTCTTTTGAAGTTTATATTTTATCCACAAAGGAAAGAAATTAGCTTTGTTAATTATGGAGTGACTCATGGCCTCCTGCAGTCTCTGTGTCAGACTGTCCACGTGACCTGGGAGGCAAGTCACTTACCTCGGGGAAGTGTGGGCTCTTCACAACAAACACACATGGGCACTGGTTTTCACGTCGGTTGAGATGAGTTAGTGTGTGTGCAGCTAGGGGGCTTTGACAATGTTATCTAGTTTCGACCAAACTAAGTCTCACAAAACAGACACATGTCTAAAAAAGATTCCTGCTCTAATTACCTAATTAAAAAATGCATTATAGGTACTGTCAAAAATTGTGGAGGGTCTGAGATTCTACAGTACTTGTAAGCTAACAGGCGAGCCTGCCACACTTCGTGGATGCTAGCAGAAGACACAAGACTCCTGGGTCAGACCCGAAGGACTTTATTACTCGTGGCACAACAAGCAGCGTGAGCCTCATGCTTGTCCTGCCTCCCTTTGTTCCCCAAGTCCTAGGGGCCGGCGTGGACAGCCCTGGCGGATGCTGCACGTGCAGTGTGTTTGTGTCACCGCAGAACAAACCCTGAGTGAAGGAAACCCAAATCTTTTATAATGGGACGGCTAGAACACCTGCCCAACCTCTGCCCCAGAGGAAGATGTTATCTTTATAATGTTGGACAGCAAACAAACCTGCCGTTTGCTCCTTAGGGAGCCCTTATTTCTATGTTCCAAGGCTTTTTGCCATACAAGCATCCCTGGAAAGATAGTCCGGGATGAAAGTTGTCAGTGCCTCTGCATACCAGACATGCAGGAAAACAAGAGATCTGTGAACTGTCTCACCACAGATACTATGTACTCATGAAGTACAAAAGAAAATAAGAGAATGTCTGAACTTACACTTCTCCAAGAATGAGCAAAGCCTTTTATAAGAGATAAACAATAACAATCTAATCAGATCTATCAGTCTATCAGATTTTTTTGTGTGTGAGCTAAAAAAAATTGACGTGATAAAAGACTATCTGAAATATAAATTTATGTCTACTCTATAAACTTTGATACAATTATGTATATTGTGCCTTGAAATATTAGCAAATGATGATAGCATATTTATGTAATTTATAAATAAATATACATATAAGTGAAGAATAAAATTGGGGGGAATCTGTGTTCAATTTGCTAAACAATAGGGGAGACACATTCAAAGTCATATTGATCACTGCTCTAGAGGCAACAGTAATATGATGTACTGAGATTTGGAAGGATTCCAGAATGCAAAAGACCTTGATCTAATAGTCTTTTTATTCTAAGTTCTTCTCTAGTAATAGCAAACGTAGAACCTTCCTAAGAGCTTCTATATCATGATGGGTTTTTTGATACAGAGCAACTTTCGGCTGGAATAAGAGTATAGAAGTCATTCCTAAGTGCCTTGATTACCTCCTGAACTAGATTCAATCAAGTTCAATGAAGTAAGGAGCATTAAACTTCCACCAAATCTCTGGAAATCAGTTTCTCCAGGGAACTGAACTTTTTACTAGGCTGAGTGAGACCCTCCACCTGCTGAGGGAGGCAAAGCCATCCCACAGTGGAGTAGGGCCTGGGGCAGTTAAGATTCTGTACCTCTTCCCAAATTCCCCCAACCCCAAGCTTGTTGAATCACATTCACGTTAACATCTGGGCAAACATTAGAGGAAAGCGAATCACACAAGTGGAGGGGTGATGGGGTTGGGGCAGAGGGGCTCTTAGAGGATGTGCCGGTTATTAACGAGGGTGAACCTTTGCCTTGCTCTTTGTTTCTTTGTCTTGGACTCAGATACACGTATACGAGGCAGCTCCTCATCTTCCCTCTTTCTCTCCCAGGCTTTGGCTCCAGCCCTGGCAATTCCTCAACAGGGAGCCTGGAGCAATCGCTCCTGTTTAGAGCCGTTGGGAGTCTATTTTCACAAGTGTTTGGTGCAGAGACACTTGAAAGGATATAAAGGGGTCATCCTTGGCTGATCTGTGCAGCCTCCAAATGGCCCCATTGCTTGCCTGGCCCTGAGGGCAACTCCATTTCTCCATCCTGCCATCAAAAGGCTGAAGTAGGAATACTTACATGATTCCCAGTGGGACGATGCATGGATTCTAAGGTCCTACAATCCTACGTTGGAACACTGGCTCATCTCTTGCTGGCACTGTGACCTTGGGTTAGTTACTTTGCCTTTTCATGCCTCCAATTCCTTGTCTGTTCACCTGAGTACACACCTTTATAAAAATCGTGAGGCAAACATACGGCACGTAGCTGGTGCTACATAAATACTCATTGTTCTCTCCTTTTCTCCTCTTTTATAGATTAGTTAGGAAAATTAATGAGATAGAAATGCTCTTGCGAATCTTTAAAGCTATTATAATTCTTATTTCATTATTATTGAGTGTTTGCTGTTTCTTCCTCCAGGTTTTCTTTGCAGCTTCCTGAGTCTAAAATCCTACCTCTCATGGGAAGGATCATTTCTTACTCTCCTGAGATACCCAGTGGTAGTCGTAGAAGGAACTGATTAGTACATTGGCAGATATTGGCAGCTAGGACAGAAGATCAGCCCATTAATCTGGGTTTTGGAAAAGCAGAAGCCAAGAAGGGATTAAATGTTCAAGGATTTTATTTGGGGAACTGCCTGTGAGGAAAAAACAGGGCAGAGCTGGAAGAGGTCAGAGAGCTGTCTAAACTCTGTGCAAGTCGGACCCCGCAGTGAAGGAGAAAGAGAAAGAAGGTTGGTGGAAGCGTTCCAGATTGCTATGGAGTGACAGGAGGTTGTCCATGGCCATGGCAGAGTCCTTGATCCAAAGCTGCTGTCGGAAGCATTCTGTGTCTCCCAGGAATAGACCTGCCTTAGTGTCCTTGGTGCACTCATTGGCTGAGAGAGGCCCATGGAAGCTTGACCTCAACCCAAATGCAGCGACGAATTTCCAAGCAGAGCAGCTGGGCCCTTGTTCTATCATACCCCTGTCATGGAGGAATCAGGTGAATTCCCACAGCCACCACAAATCAGTCCCCCACACACTCTCCTGCCCTCCTGGGACATATTCTGAGTTAGGAAATGGTATCTTTTTCCTATGTAATTTGAAGGTGAACTGGGAAGTCATGTCATGTGCAAAAATATCTCCTTGTGTCCTGAAAGAGTGACCAAAATTCTACCACTGGAAATGTATCCCCAAAGGTCTTCAAAGTCTCCATGGGAAAGGATTAGTTTAATAGCTTTAAAGATAAAGATCTTATGCAATTGAATATCAAATGAAAAAGTGGGGGTGGGGGTGATACTGGAGGGTAGGGGTACAGTCATGTTGAGAAAGAGTTATTTAAAATGATAAGTAAGGCCCAAAAGACATTGGCAAACTTCAACAATTTTCCCAAAAGAACACCAAGGTGAGCATTTGACCTGAATGAGCATTTGTTTGATATTCACCAAAAAGACATGCCTTTCTTAGGAGACAAAGCATGCTCCTAAGACCTAATATGCTTGAGCGCGCTCTCCAGTGGACCTCCCGGGGCAGCTTCATATTGGCAAAGCTTGACAAGGCCTCCTCAGCTCTGTGACATTCCCAAGAGTTTGTACATGACTTTTGTCTCATTGAGCACAGTGGCTGACCAATCTGGACACACAGCTTTGAGCTCCCCAGCCTCTTTGGAGGCCAAAAGATTGCTCTCCTCCTCCAAGGCCAGCACAGAGTCGAGCTGGATGTTAGAGCTCCTAGGTCTGGAGCACATATCAGTTGTTGGCTGGACCTGAACATCTGTTAGATGTTAGAGGGCAGAACATCTGTTAGAGGGCAGAACTAAAAACACCCTGGAAACTTTCCCAGAGATACATTTCTTCTAGAGCCAAGAAGAAAGCACAAGTGATCCATTGACCTTACTAATAACTGTCACACTTCTGTTGGGGCAATGGGAGAGCCAGTTTAGGGGCTTGATACCTTGAGTTCTCCTTAGTAAGTAAGGATGCCAAAATCATCTAGGGCTGTGATTTTCAACAGGGCTGCATATCAGAACACCAGGGGGGTGTCCAGAAATACTGATCTCGAGGTCACACTACTGGAGCATCCTATTGAGGATGAGAGCCTGGGAGCCTCTATTTTAAAAGCCTTCTGCATCTCCTCCAATCATTCTGATGATCAACCATGTGTACATCAGCCAGTCCCCAAAGTGGCACCAGCAGCCACTGGGTTTTGCTTATTTGGACTTTGTCTCGATCTGAATTAATTTTTTTTTTTTAACAAGCTGGGGTATAACCAATTAAATAGCATAAAACAAAGATAATTTACACACAACAAAGTAGGGAGGGTCTCCCGGGAGGCTAGCCCTGAGATTAGCATGCAGGGTTTTTTTGTTTGTTTGTTTTTGGTTTTTTTAATCAGGAAGTGCTCCTGGGACTAGCACCTGTGGAAGGGAGAAGGCATCAGGATTGGGCAGAGGGAGATGCTGAGCTGTGATGAAGGCCCAGTGAAGGCCCCAGGGGACCCCAGGGGGAGCTCTGGAGGGCGTACACGTACACGTACACGTACACGTATACGTGTACGTGTGGCCCTCTAGAGTTGGGCCTGTGTTGGGGCAGGGGGCTGGGCCTGTAAACCCATGTGTTGAGCAGTCATCGAATGTGGGCTGCCTACAGAGAGAGGTGTGATCTTTGGCAAGGCGGCTATCTTCAGCCAACGAGATCCCCAAAGAGGGCTCCAGCTGAGAGCCACCTGAGAGCACTCCCAGCACCTGGGGGAGAAAAGCCCTTTATTCCTGAAGGCGGATCTGGGCAGAAAGGCGCAGCATCTACCCAGTGTGTTTGAACTTCAGATGTGATTCTTTTGTATGTAGCACTCCATCAGCACCACGCTAGGCTAGGACGAAATTCAGCATTCTCTGCCCTCCCTAAGATCACCATCTAGTATGAGCCTCTAGGTGCCAAGGAGGAGCTAGTAGCTTTCACAGTCCCAGAGACACTGAGCCAGCAACCTATGTGCGGGAGTGAAATGAGATGTCGGACTGGGCATTTGACTCTTAGATTTGATAGAGAAAGAAGGTCGTCGCAGGTGAGAACACTCAGCTGGTTGGCAGGCTGCACTGATGAGACCAAAAGCATTCGTGCTCTGCCCACGCAGGCCAATGCGATGCGTCCGCGTGCTCATTATAGACTGGGCTGAGCACGCCTTAGCAGATGATCTGAGGCAAAAGATTTTATCGATTCCCTGAATTGTGTCTTACAGCAAAATCGTGCCCGACTACCACGCCCACGCCTAACCCCACACTATCCCCATGGAGAACTGGGCTCCCAACAGTTTAAAACCTCTGATTAATCATGAAGAGGTTTATTATGGCAGAAAATAATGCCATCAAGGCTGAATCCTGGATATTTGATTGTGCTGATTTTCATATGCCTCTGCCAAGTTTCACAGTGGTTAGATTCCCCTAATCCCTCAGTAATTATTAGAGATGTCTAGGAAAAAAACTCACCACTTCCTTTTGATGAGAATGATTGTTTGGTATTCCTATTTATTTATTCACTTGTAATGAGCAGGAGACACTTGGTGAGCCTGTTCTGCTCCTCTGTCAGATCCTCTTACGCATAAATTATTTGAGGGTAAGATTTATGCTCAAAGAGTAATGAGGTAAACAGGAGCAAAGGGAATAATTTAAAAGCAATTCATAATAAGGAAGCGATCGCATACGTACCGAAGTCATGGTGAACCCCATACTGTTGCTCAGCTCTGTTTGAAGTTAGGTCAAAGGAGAATTTAATCCCAGAGACCATTTGTCCAATGAAAACCCCAAAATACTTTCTCTTGTTTTAACCGTATCATCACTTGAGACCTGACTGTTGAGAAAGTGAGACAGTTTATACCTTCATTAAGATTGTTTTGGCTTACTTTTATTTTTTAAGTTAATTAATTAATTGTAGGTTTCTTTTTTGTTTTTACCCCCTAAAAGTTTCTTCCTGGAGAAAGAGTGTTCATCATTAATTGGAACTATGTTCGATTCACCAAACATCTTAAAAATAATTTACAAAAACTTAAAGGGAGCCAGGCTTGGAATGCAATTCATATGCAAAGACTTTTGATCAGGCCAAAAAGGCATTACTTAAACTATGAGCAAATAACTTTGTGACTAGAATTGTAAACAGTAGCATAATTTGCTAATGGTTTGTCCCTGAAGTCAGACCTTTTTCCTTTTACCTGGTTATTAATCTGAGACATCAGGGAAATGAGACAGAAATAATATATCAGCAAGTCATTTAGAAATTTGAAAAGATTTCTTATGCTATCTGAACAGATATAATAGAGAAATATGTTCTGGATAATCAGTGGTCACCCAGAGGAAGGTCTTTAGAGCCATATTGCAGTTCTGTATTTTTCTTTAAAGACTGTTTTATAACTAAATAAACTGATAAAATCTGTGATTAACAACCTACGCTAGGAGGAACAGTTCTATAGCTTTTAACTACCACCTAGAAACCTCTGGGCTCCCAATCTATGTCTCTAGCCGGCTTTCTGAGTTCCATATTTGCCTGCTAGACATCTCAGCCTGAGCTCCTATAGGCACCAAAACCTCAACTCTACTGAAGCTGAATTTATCACCTGTACTCCACCCTACAACGTTTCACCTCTCGTGATTCTGAATAAATAGAAGTGCCACTTAGCTTTCCATGCTAGAACACTTGGAGGCATCTCTGGCCCTTCCCGTTAGCCACACCTAAGTATGTAATAGATGACCAATTTCTGTTGACTCCATCTTCTTAATGCCTGTCTTATGATAAGAGTTGGAATTAGAATAAAAAAAAATAACTGAAGAAAAGGGAAAAAAAATAGAGCCCTGCTCTTGAATCAAAAACAAGTTAAACTAAAAGTCCAACTTCCAAAATAAAGAAGGGAAATTTAGAGGCTTTAGTTAATGGTGAGTTTATCATGAATTTAGAGTTTAACTGGCCTCAAAAAGAGTTAATGTGACCTGAGGCCACATTAATTAAATTATAGTGTTTAGAAGATGAGACAGATAATTTTGCTGTGCTCTACACTCCCAGATCGCAATTACGTTCAGTTATTGGTGGCACATTTTAATGTAAAAATAGATACAACTGTATTCAGAATAGGAGATGGAATGTTGAAGGGACTCAAACCCATGTCGTATTAGGGATGTTTGCAAGGAGATTTCCCTTGGAGGGGAGAGCTCCTGGGATGAATGTTACTGCTGCCTGCAGTTTACAGAAAGATGCCACACAGAGCGCTGGTCCCACACTAATCCACAGACCAGAGCTGGACTGGCCTTGTAGGAATATCCTGGGATAATTCGACAGATCCTTCGGTCCCACTCTCAACACACTCTTACTCACGTGCCCTGGAAGGGAGAGCTCCCTCCTGAAATATGTACACTTTAAAAGTCCCCTAGGTGACTTTGACAGCCAGGATCAGGGAACCTCCATGTAAATGAGCAATTGGATTTTCTCAGCATGCAGCCAAAAGCCAACAGAAAGGAGACAGGTCTCTGCAGGCTATTAGGAGATGCATTTTAAAACACAGAGCAGTCTGGAGATACGATGGGCTGCCTTTGGAGGAGGGGCGAGAATGTCGAGTCACAGGATTCCAACGGGACTTCGTGAACTTTTTGTAGGCTTGAAATCAAAGAGGGTTGATCAAGATGGGTAATCGAACTTTACGGTATTTGTTAAAAGAAACAAAGGCCTACAGATACAAAGAAGCTTTAAACATATTTCATTTTATTATATTCTGTCTAGGGTACAAGATACCCAGCAGAAGTTGTCAGCACTTATTTCAGTGCACATTGGCCTGAATTCCACCTGCACCTCGTTACCTGGGAGATTTCTCTGGTCTCTGGAGTCTGCTTACATATATATACAGCAGGCCAGACATGCAGGGAACCAACCACCCACTGTCCCCCAGCAATCCTTGACTAACGACCAACAGGAGCTGGTGCATAAACCCCAGCCCCTCGCCCCTCTGGTGAGATGACTCTGGGTGGCATGTTTTACACCAGCTCCCAGAGTTCCCACGTGGGGTGCAGCCCCAGTTGCCCACAGCGGTAATGACACTGGCTGCCTTTGCTTTCTCTTGCCCACTCCCCGATTCATGCTTCCTAGAGTCACTTTACAGATAAATTACTTGTACTCAAGTCTCTGTCTTAGGGTCTGAGTTTGAGAGAACTCATAACAAGACACCAACCAATTATTGCCAACTAAGTAGCAAATGATTACTTACTAAATCAAAATTTGAGGAAATCAGGATTGATAAGGCATGCAATTAAAATTATAATAAAAAGCTTGGGAATTTGACAGCACTTGCAGGCTGAGGTGATACCGACAGGCACCGGTAAGTTCGAGGGTCCGACTGCGCCCCGTTTCCAAGATCACAGGCTGCTGAGGGTGGATGCGCATTGATCTAACTGTACCTGCCTCTCTGGTCCTACTTTCTACCGCTTGTCTCCCACACTCTGCATTCCAGGCACTTGTCATAGTTCCCCCAACGCCTCCTTGTTTCAGACTTTTGTGTCTTTGCCTTTTGTATTTGCCATCGTCCTAGAAATTTCTATTCATCCTTTAAAACACATTCGAACCGTGCCCTCTCCCAGGAATCCTCTTGCCTCGTTCTAGACCCACAGTGTCATTCACCCCTCTGAGTATTTCTGTATCCTAGTGTAGAATGGTACAATTAGGAATCAATTGGCTATTTAATATTAAAATAAAAGTGAATTAAATTAAAGTGGTGGGCACAGAAAACATCTATCTTGGCTCTCTTGCACTCACTGACAGGGAGCATCCCAGAGCAGGATGGTTTTTAGTGACAATTCATTCGTATACCAGCTTTCCTGCATTCCTTTGTTCTACTGTAATGGAGTTAGAATGCCATCATTAAACAAGCGTGCAGAACTCGAATCCAGATACAGTCCCCTGAAAGTAGGGGGATATTATGCAGTAATTTAAAGCCACCTTTGAGAACAAAAGTAAAATGCTCATGCCATCACCTTAATTGAGAAGAGCAGGATGCAAAATTTTATGAACGGTATAAATTCAAAAACTGTGAGTTCGAAAAAAGTGGAAGAAAATACATTAGTGATAACTGTGGTGGATCTGGGGTGTGGGACGCCGGTGATTATTTCTCTGCTTCTCTCAACTTTTTGTGTTTTCTAAGTTTTCGATAATGAGCAGGTTGCAGAAAATAACGACACCTTTTTCACCTGTAAGAAATGATTTCCCACAGATCAATCACCGTGGAGGAAATTTTATAAGCTATTAAAGAATTATCTGCAGAACATGTCAGAGGCCATGAGCCTTCAGCAGCCACATCACATTGTTCTGCTGCCATGTAATTTGTCCCAGAGCATAGGAAAAGCAGGAAAGCTACCCAATTTTGTTTTTTAATGAAGGCAGAATGACCCTGAAACTCAATCTTGCTTAAAGATACACACCTATAGATCAATGACACCAATCAATGTAGATGGAAAAATATTAAGTGAAATACTAGCCAATCAAATTCAGTAATATCTAAAAAATTATCCTCTGCAATTAGATAAACTGTCCTAGAAATGAAAGGGTGATTCGATATTAGGAAAACTATTACCGTAATGAATAACATCAATAGAGCAGAGGAGGAAAACCATCTCAGTAAATACTGAACAAGCAGTAGGTAAAATTTAAAAGGCTTGTTTTGTAAAACTGGAACTAGAAACATTCTTAACACGATCGTGATCGTCAACTTAGCTGTGTGGGATGTCGAATATGAGTAATGTGCTCTGAGATCATTCTGACCTAGGTTTAAATTCTGGCTACACCATCTCCTGATTGTAAGACTTTTAGTAAGTTGTTTAATCTTTCTGTTTTAGTTCTGTCTGTAAAATGGGCATGATGATTTATTACTTCATAAGGTTGATGTGAGCGTAATTAAACTGAAGCATATTAAGTGCTTAGTACAGTACTTGACTCTTAGTAATAGTCTCGTAATAAAATTTATATAACAAATGCTGTAATGATGGTGATGATGATAATGATAAAAACTAATAGTGAGAGTTACAAAATCGATGTACTTGTGGAAATTCTTCTCTCCTAAACCCCAAACACACATGCCTGAATTCCATTCCTGGAGGATCTTCTCCCAGGTGATACTAATATATATCAAAGCTTGAGAATCCTTTCGAGAATTTGAGACATTCCTAGCAATATCAGAAACAATATAGAATGTAAAATATCACTAAATTGTTGACAATTGTTCCAAAAGATCTGATCAATGGAATAGTCAAGAAACAAAAGTGAGGAGTGTGGTTATAGATAAGGAAGATATATCTGTTATTTTCAGATGGTCTTTCATTAAACATAAAATATTCAAGATAATCGAAACACCTCCTCAGACCAGCCCCTTTAGAATCAGGAAGAGGGATCAGGATAGAGGTCAGATACAAGATCATTATGAAAATCAGCTTTTCAACCATTTCTATTTAGACCATATAGTAGAAAGAAAAATTCCATCTATAATAGCAACATTTAAAGGACCCAGAAACAACTTTATGAGAAATGTTGTCTATATGAAGGAAAGTAAAATACTTTATTGGGTGATCTAAAAGATGAGCTGAATAAATGGAGAGATGTATAATAGTTCTAGAAGGGTAGACTGAATAGGGTGATTTGGGAAACACTCCTTTTAGGATTAATACAATCCAAATGAACATAATGATAGATTTTTTTAAATTAAATGATTTGGATTATATTTGAAGACCAGATGTCAGAAAATAAACATCCTGGAGCTTGACATGGAGCAGGTGCTTAATCAATGCCAGCTCACTTCCTCTTGCTGCTTAGGAAACTTCCGATGCCTCAGATCATGGTGACCTCCACTCCTTAAATTCCTATCATTCTTAAAATTTCCATGCATTTTCCAATTCCTGTACAATTTTTGGAAGTTCTACTTTGCATTAACTTTTTAATTTATTCACATTTTGGGGTCTTTATTGCCTCCTAAATAGGTTGTAAATTCCTTGAAGTCAAGGACTAGGTTTATGGATCTTTGAACCAGATACTTAATGTACTCTAGTCATCTACAGTGAACTTGGGATGATACAGAGATGGTAGACCACAAAACTGTCATTAGCTCATTACTATAGAATAAAATAAAATACAGATAGTCACAGTTTGGGAAGTCAAATTTGGGGGCCACCAAAGCAATGTGAATGCTAAGCATAGTCCCAGAGTGGCATGAGCCTGCTCTTAGCTAGAGCAATTACTGCTGAGTACCATGTTGGCTTAGGCATCACCTCATTCCTAAAATATACCGGAGCTAATAAGGAGCTGAGGTCGATTCAATAGTCAATGAGGGCTCTTGCAAAACAGGGGTAACTAATTAGAAGAAATATCTACTTAATAGCAGTCTATGGCCTATGAATGCAAAGGAATGAATGAATTCCCAAATTCCCAAAGCTTCAAAGCAGAATATTTCAGAATCATGCTTTGAGTAGGCCTGGCAGATTCTCAAAGTATAGTGGCTGCAAATTACTCACTTGATATTTTAAGCATATTTTGTATGCTTAAATTTGTAAAATTTTGTAAAAGTTGAGGAGAAGATACTGTTAGTCAGGAAGTATACGTGGGGAACATAAGTATTAAATCAGTATGTGTACAGTTTCCAAGAACTATGAGTAAGCAAACCACATCTTGACTTCAACTGGATGTCAATTTTACCTAAATATATGCAGGAGATATTAATACTATACTTGTGTTTACTTTAACAACCACCAGGCCTGTGTGAAAATCAGCTTCACAGCCAAATAAAGTGACAAAAATGACAACTCCAAGAACACAGAAACCACTTTGCAAGTTTTGCTTGCATTTTCTGTGTAATCTCCATAAAGGAGATCTTACACACTTCTACGTTGGCTGCCTACCCACTTCCCAAAACCTCACTTAGCACTCTGGGGAGGGGGCCTTACCAACACTTGCCAACACTCAAGTCAGAAAAATACCTCTTGCCTTTAAACTTGTCTAGTGTTCCAGCTATCACTAAGAAATGGGTGAATCTCACCCATAAATCAGAGCTCCAAATTTCTGAGCAGAGTCGTGAGGTTTCAGAGCCCCCGTTCACACACTCTCCTAGTGGGGAGGAGGACTGTAGGAGTTGGCCTCATTATGAGCTCAGCTTCAGCGTGACTGTCTGGTTTCACCATGGCAAACGACCACTAATGGTGACGGTGAGGTAAGTCTGCCATCTCTGTTACCCCCGGCTTTTCATGCAGTATGAAGGGCTAAGACAAGTGTAAAGCTATTTAAGATATGACCTGTACTTTAACATAAGCTTAAAATATATTTGAGAAGGAAATTCACAAAGCATACAAATTAAATCTAACTCAAGATAACAAAAGAAAAACTGTCAAAAGTATATTTGACGAATAGGAAGTTTTCAGATATGTAGTGCAGGTAGTTAGAGGGAAGCCAGAGGACAGAGACCAGTGTGTGGGAACAGTTGGGTCTTCAATTCAGAGACCACTGAGCTTAATGACTGAGGAAAAGCATGCTGCAGTGATACCCTCTGCTTTCCAATTCTGCTCCAACACAAAGGAGCTATGTGTCCTTGAGACTGTTATTCGATCCTCCTAAGCTTCAGTTTTCTCACCTGTAAAACGGGAATAATAATAGTATCTACCTTGTAGGATTAAATCAGATAATGAATGTGAAACAGCATCTGGTATATAATAAGGGCTAAATTAAATGTTCACACAAAAAAGAAGCAAAGTAACTTGACCTTGAAAGATAGATTATTTGGAAGTAGACGAAAGAGGCAGAAGATAATGTGGATCAGATGATGTTTTGTGGGTAAGAGCTGGAGTCAGTAGCTGTTTCCTTACTTTTTTTGCCTAAGGTCCTGATTATTTATAATACACCTCCAAGAGGTGGAGGAATTTTGGAGGACAGTAACACCCATTTGGTCTTCTCCTTGGAATCTGCTTGGAAGAAGCCACATCTTTGTTTCTTGGTTTTTCACTGAACACATTTTGGACCCAGCACAATACCATCAGAATAACACCATAAATATGCAGAAACCCCAAGCTGAAACATCAAAATAACTGCTCAACCCAGAGGAAGGGAAGGTACCATAGAATTTTTGTGAAACCAGACTTAAGAGTCACTCTGAACACTCAAAAGAGTTGTATCCCTAACACATCACTGATAAATACTTTTTTCAATTAAGTGAAAACCAGAGCCAATCTAAATATTTGGAATGGAGTAGACAATCCATCCCCTCGCTCCCCTCCCCTGCACTTGCACCACCTGCTTCCCCCTAATTATTTTCATATTATTTTATTCACAGATTATTCAGCCTATAACGGGCTGAAAATTTGGCTCCATTGATAAGATGTTTTGGAATTATGTAGCCAGAGCCAATAAGCAGAAAACAACTCACTCAAGAAATATTCTAGCCAAGAAAGGGCAATAAATGGGCCATTTCACTATCATCCATAACGACTCTCAAATTCCACATTTCTACATATGATCTGGCAATTACAGCTACAGATTGAGGATTTTAAAGCAATTTCTGCCATTCCAGGTGCAAGCACAGTTGTTTAATTGGTCTTTGTAGCTCAGAAGGAGAGAGTTTATTGGACTCCTTCTCTGTGGCCTCCCAAAATCCAGCTGCAGAACCTAGACTCCCTTGCAAAACAATTTCACACCTAAGGATATAGAATCAGGAAAATATTTAGAGGAGCAAAAGAGAGCTATCTATTGAATAGTAGCTTTCAGAGGAGGGAAGAAAGGGCCAGCCATGATGTCCTTTGGCTCCACGTTTCTGGAGGACACCTTTGGCTGTAGCACCGGATTGCCAGGTTGGCAGAAGTTCCCAGCAAGGGCTGTGCCTTTGCCTTCGGGGTCAGACCTATCATGCTTTTTCTTCTCACACACCATGGGGTGGGAGGCATGTAAGAAAATCTACAATCAACATAAAAGTCAATTTTTATAATCACTTCTGTACCGAATGGCCCAGTTTCCCCCTCGTGCTTGGGGATTTCATCATATTAAGAAGAAGCGGTGAAAAAGGCACGTTCTGTTCAGCAACCAGATACGTCTTCAGGCAATCTCTGAGAGAGAAGAGGGGCTCTCAGACCAGCTTGCAACTCCCCAGCAACTGCTAGCACAAGTTCTTACAGGTCACCTTCAAGGAGAATACTAGGAATAAATGTCTTTCTTTTTAATCGTGGGGTATGACTTTTAATAAATAGAAAGTGCACTGATACAGTATCTCTTCACTCTTACTGATGGTGTTTGAATTTTACGAAGCAACAGCTAGACCAGGGTGAGCCCCACAAGGGTGGGGAACCTGCAATCTCAAGGCCACGTGTGGCTCTCCGATCCCCACCTGTGGCCCCTCTACCGAATTCAAACTTCACTTCCCTTTTAATAAAGGGATTTGTTCTGTAAAATTTGGATTCAGTCAAAAGGCTGCACTCAAGGATCCAGAAGGCTCCCCCTCCAGACATCACACTTTGCGTGGACGATTATGCTGCCTTCCTGCCTATCTTGCTGTTTACCTGCCTCTCCTTGTTCAGTCCATTCTTCACACCAGTCCTCGCATTGTCTAGAAGATGATGTGAACATTTGGACACACATGTTCAAAGCTCCAGTTGGACCACATCTATGGGAGAAAAGCCAAACATGGTTTATGAAAGACCCACCCTCTACGGATGCCTCATGACCTCACCCTCTCGTCTCACTTACTCCGCCTCAGTACTTTTATGCCAGCCACGCTGAACTTCTATTTCTGGAAGATGCTGGATTCTTTAACGTATTTAGGCTCTATAGACTCCATATCTCCTACTTCTGCATTGAGAATTGGTACACATTTTCCCAAGATCACCTCTCCTGTGAAGCCTTCTTTTGAGAGTCTAAGACCCTCAGACTTAGAGAGTCAGTATCTTTTTCTGTAGCTCTTCTTAGCTCACATTACCCGTTCCTATCACAGTCGTCACCGTGCAGGATTTACAAGACCAGCAAGTTCCCTGCAGGCAAGGCATGGGTTTCACTCCCTCTCCTGTCGCCTGGCACACACTGAGCACTCTATAAAAGGTGAGTGAAAGGACGAATGGGAGAGTGAATATGTGTGCATGGGGGTCTGGGCGTGTATCGTCATTTTTCTCAGTTTCCACACTCACCAGCCATACTGTCTCCCCATCATGCTCTCGCAGACACGTGCTGCTCACCCAAGCACCTGGGCTGACAAATAGACTCAAAGTGCCCGTTCCCAATGGCAGATGATTCCAGCGCACAAGCACCAACCTACCTCTCCCCCATCATTGAGCTATCTAGGATATAACTCCACAGGCAGGGATATGGGTCTAGATCAGTGCCTGGTTTATGGTACATCATCAACAAATGGGAGAACACAGGGAAACTCGGTGAGGACCAGGATCGTGTCTGAGTTGGAGGAAACATACCTGGGATCATGATGAACTTCCCAACAGGGGCTCGTGTTTGCAGAGAACATGGCTCCACCTCTAAAGAGGGTGGTGGCTCTGCTACTCGGACTCAGAAAATGACCTGTGTCTCCAGAAATATGTACCTGGTGCAGGCAGCCTCCTTGCTGGGGCCCTCACAAGCTTTGTCATTTCTGTATCCCTGTATTACTTGGTTCTTCCTTCTCCTAACCTCTCCAGCATACATTTCGCCAATTAATTATAATCAGTGCTCTGTGTGTTTTAATCTTGTTTTCCCACCTGAGTAGGTGCCAATTTGGATACATCGTTTTTAGATCTCATTTTGAGCAGCCTCGTGCCAAGCACAGTAGGTACTCAACCAATTCTTGTTAAATCAAAATATTGAGGATTTATAAGCCTGGAGGGATTAACTGTGCATGTGTGTGGGTGTGTGTGGTTGTGTTAACATAACAGCTAGCACCAGAATTACTCCTAGAAGGGAATTAGCTACACGGAGGAATGTATGTTACTGAGCCATTTGTGAGTGAAAGTATAAAGTTTCTAGAAGGTCTGCAAGGAAAAAGCAGAGCTGGTAGACAGGGGCAGAAGGATTTGCTTTTATTCCTGAGAGAAACAGAGTGTGGGGAGGGAGAACGAGGCCTGACTTGTATGGCCAGAGCCTGGAGCCCGGGTCAGCAGGAGTGACTTTCAGGTACCGGAACGTCTCATATCAAACCTTTAGGGTTTTCCTCATTCTCCTCCCAAATGCTTTAAGTTTGCCCCCCACCCAGAGGCCTCGTGCCAGGAATTTTTGTGTGCGATTGATCGCTGGTGGACTGCAGCAGAAGAGTGACGTGCTGTGTAAGAGCATCACAGGGCAGATTCGCACACATGAGCAATAAGATGAGGGAATTAGCCAGAAATGGGAGCTCGGGGGCAGAGGTGAGAGGAGAGCCACAAACCTCCTCCTCTTCCTCCCTCAGTCCCCAGAGACTGCGAGGATGGGGTCTCACCACAAGTAGGATGACGTTTAAATGAACTTCAGTAGGCTTTCCGAAGGCAGGATAATGAACCTGATGTGTACGTGCCACATGGATTATGGACCTTCAAGCCCCACGGCTGTAATCAACACAGGCGAGGACCCATAGGGCTGGAGTCGGGAAGGGACATGGCCAGGGTTGCTTGGCTCTTTGGCGGAGGAGCTGGGAGCAGAACTCAGGCTTTCCCCACACATCACTTCATCTTATACTCTATGTAGTGCCTCTGTTCTTAAATTGACCATGTGGGCCTAGAAACAGGGTCTGCCCAAGATGGTGGCATTTGCTGGATTTATAATTGGGAGAAATTTAGGTTACTGTACATGCCAGCAAAAGCTATTGTTTATCTAAATGCTGGGATCACATCTGTGCCGACTGGCCATCCAGGAGAGCCATCTGTCACTCGGGGGAATCCTAAGGGGATCTGGCACCAGTAGACGAGGTCCTGGGAATGGGTAGGATCCGGGATGCTGCTAGTAGCCTCCAGGCCTCAATTACCAAGAGCCTCTTCACCTTGTGCTGCCTTTACTCGTCTGTCATGAGAAGCCCAGGAAAGAGCTCGTCACGGCTGCTGCAATGTCACGTTTGCAGATATTGAATACACAGGTTCACTTTCCCTAGTCGCGGGCCCAGGACCGGGAGAGGCATCACAGTAGCAGGTCTTGTCTGGGAGGCTGCCTCCTTTGTCCATCCCTTTGTTGCAAGGTAATCGGGGTGGCGTACTGGAGTCTGTGAAATTCACTTAGTTTTCTCTGTCCATCGAGTTTCTTTCCTGTCACAGATTGCCCTGCAGGTACACATGGGCATAATGAAGCTGAAATTGTGGTCAAAACAAGGGGATGCTACAGGTCAAGGCAGCCATGGGCTTAACCATTAGCTCACAGTCTCTAGGTTTGAGCAATGGCTGTCCCCAAAGAGCAAGGGAACCAGAGAGGTCGCAGGCAGCTAGTCTCCTCAGGGGTCTGGGGAGGGCAGAGGAGAGTGACTGCCTGTCCTGAGTTGATTACAAGAGCAACCACAGCAGAGAGGAAAGAGGCATGAAAATACTATGCAAATACAGCAGCCTGCTTTTGTCTCCTCTAACCACAAGCTCTAAACATTTGATAACAACATCAAAACCAAAAGTTTCTTTATCCCTGCTATTGTGTGAAATGATGGCTTCGAGAAAGGGAGGTTAAGGAGATTTAGTGGAGGTCAGCCAGCAAATCAGTAAAGCCTGGGAACGATTCAGCCTCTGCCCTTCTCCAGCTCCTTCTATGCTGTTTAAACAGGAAGATGTGTGAGCTAACGGGAACACCTCTCTAGCAGGAATGCAAATGCCAAAAGCTGTTTCCATTTTTGACTGGACGCAAAATAACTTTTAGGCATTTTCTATCTTTTTTTTTGGAATGATTGCCATGGTAAAGTTTGGAAAGTGGGGGAAAAGGGAGTGTGTCTGAACCAGAAAAGCTTCCCTGGGACTAACCAGCTTTCTGTAGAGAAAAACAGGTGTGTGTTTGCCACGTGTATCTCTTAGTCTTGCAGTCCCCAACGCCCGGGGCTGTGGATGGCAGTTGGTCCGCAGTCCTTGGGGCCTGTTAGGGACCAGGCACAGAGCTCCCCGCCACCTTTCCCCCGTCCGTGGAAAAATTGTCTTCCATGAAACCAGTCCCTGTTGCCAAAAATGTTGGGAATCACTGTCTTAGCTGGTTAATAACCGATGGCAATGCAGCTTTGGATTTGGAAGAATGCAGGAAGTACATGTGTGCTGACTTTTAGCATACTAAGACATTTAAAATGACCTCTAGAAACCTACTCAAAACTGCCCTCTGATTGCTGGGGGTGTCCGATTCCAACAGCGATGAGAAGTCTTTATCCTGCTGTCCCTTCGTGAAATCTTCCCTGGACACCCCCACCCCATTCCCTATCCTCTACCTAGCTCTGCTTTATTCCCTCTCCTTAACACGTATCACTACTTACCCTATTATGTATTTTACTTATTTATCACTGTGTAAACACTGTGTATTTCACTTCTTTATCTCGTTTCTTGTCTTCTCCCCTAGTGGAATCAAAGCTTCATGATGGCAGAGGTTTTTCTTGTTTTGTTCACTGTTCTATCCCCAGGGTCTAGAACAGTGCCTGACACAGAGAGCTGCTCGGATAAGAGTCACTGAATACATGAATGAAAGAAAGGAGATCAAAATGGTAAATAATTAAGATGCTTAAAGGATCTGCTGGATGCAAAGTACTGGCAGGTAATTTAAACAAGCATGAGCCATAGTAATTCCCTTGTATTAGTCTGCTCGGGCTGCCATAGCAAAGTACCATCAACTGGGTGGTTTGAGCAACAGAAACTCTCACAGTTCTGGGGGCCGGAAGTCCACATCCAGTTGTCAGGGGGTTTGGTTTCTTCTGAGGCCTCTCTCCTCAGCTTGCAAACAGTTGGCCACCTTCTCTCTGTATCGTCATGCGGTCACCGCTCGGCCTGTGTCCAGATTTCCTCTTCTTTTAAGGACACCAGTCAGATTGGACTAGGACCCACCCTAAGGGGCTCGTTTTAACTTAATCACTTCTTTAAAGGCCTTGTCTCCAAATAAGGTCACACTGTGAGGAACTGGGTGTTAGAGCATCACTCAAAAAAATTTGGAGGGATATAATTCACCCCATAACATCCCTTAAAAGGAGTAACATGAGTCAGAAAACTAAGATAGAAATCCTTGGATATAAAAAAACCACATTATCAGGGAGAAAGAACACATTAAATATAAGAAATACACATCTACAGGATAGATAAAGGAGACATGCGGTGTAGTAGGTTTGTATTAATAGCGCAAACCTTCTCTTTATTAGATCTTGAGCAAATCACACATACTTCTGAGCTTTGCTCCTCATCTGGAAAATGGGAATAATAGGATT
>CAUYSK010105332.1:0-15898 GCA_963575035.1 Avahi laniger
GACTGTCAAATGCTATTCAAATACAAAGCTTAATTACCTAGCAATTACTCGTGAATATAATGCAACAGCAAACATTGGCCCATTTAAACCCTCTGTTTAGAACACCAAAGATACCTTTTTTTTTTTTGAGACAGAGTCTCAACTCTATTGCCCGGCCTAGAGTGCCGTAGGTGTCATCCTAGCTCACAGCAACCTCAAACTCCTGGGCTCAAGTGATCCTCTTGCCTCAGCCTCCCGAGTAGCTGGGACTACAGGCATGTGCCACCGTGCCCGGCTAATTTTTTTCTATATATTTTTAGTTATCTGTTAATTTCTTTCTATTTTTAGTAGAGACGGGGTCTCGCTCTTGCTCAGGCTGGTTTCGAACTCCCGAGCTCAAACAATCCGCCCGCCTCGGCCTCCCAGAGAGCTAGGATTACAGGCGTGAGCCACCGAGCCCAGCTCAAAGATACCTTTTGAAAGATATTTTAAGCAGAACATTTTTTTTTCCAAAAAATAGAGCATATGCAAGCCTTAAGTTTTTCTTGTTCTTCTCAACTATTATATTGCTGATCTTATTAATAAATACTAAGAAGTTCTGAGATCCTTAATTATTAAATAATTATAGGCTTTACAAAATATTATCAGTTGGGAGTTCTGAGAAGACCATGTAATAACATTTTCTTCAAGAATTCTCATCTTCCTGGCCAGGTGTGGTGGCTCATACCTATAACCTTAGCACTTTGGGAGGCCAAGGTGGGAGGATTGCTTGAGCTCAGGAGCAAGAGTGAGACCCCGTCTCTACTAAACATAGAAAAATTAGCCGGGTGTCACTGAGCACCTGTAGTCTCAGTTACTTGGGAGGCTGAGGCAGGAGGATGGCTTGAGCCCAGTAGTTTGAGGATGCAGTGAGCTATGATGATGCCACTGCACTCTACTAGGGTGACAGAGCAAGACTCTGTCTCAAAAAAAAAAAAAGAAAAAAAAAGAATGCTTATCTTCCTAGAAATTGAAAAGCTCAAATGTGAAATGCACAGTCTTAAAGAAGCATGAAGCTGCTAGCTCAGCCCTTGTCCTGATAGTAATCATGTACTGAAGGGTCATTCTTCCAGTCTTTGATAAGAAATATGCTGGTAGTTTTAAAATGCACACAGGATTAAACACCCCACCCTGTAAAGAGAATTGGAAGAAATATCTATTAAGATTTAACCACTGAAAAATTGATTATTTGAGGATCAAACAATTTGTGAAAAACATAAAGATGGCAGTACAGGGGAGGAGTCCCAAGAATAATGATTACATTAAACCACTGCAAATCTTGAAATTATAGTAAACATCAGAGTACGTATTTTGCTATTTTGCTGTTACCTATCTACATGTCAAGCCATACAAATATAAATAGAAATATTTGCAGTCAAAAAATGCAATCTTGTTTTGAAATATTGTGGTATCAGTACTTAAAAATAAATTCTGGAATGTTTTGTTCTGGAAATCGTGGAAGTGTCTTGTATTGGACTAACTCTTCTTCAGGTAATAGTTATAAACTCCGGACAGATGCAAAATTTAACTATTTGAAGGCCCTGGAAAAATCGCCAGTTAGGTATAAACTGGAGGGCCTTTGACACTTGAAAAGAGGGAACCACACCAGACGAGAGTCATGTTTGTACAGCTTCTGCCCGAGGCACTCAGTGCACGAGACGTGGGGCAGCCCAGACTGGAGCGGGAAGCACAGCGTTTGTGATTTGTTGCAGGAGGAGTCTGGGGCTGCTGGAACAGCTGGGAATCGAGGGGAGGAACCTTGGAAAAGAGGAAGCCCCCAAATCTGTGTTTAAACTCACTTTAAATTCTTGGCTGGGCTCTGAACCGTGCTTAAATAGACAAGACTCCAAAAAACATCAGTGTAAAGTGACAGCTGGAAACTGGCACAGACAGAGCAACAATCTCATCTGCTGCCCACTGCAAAGGAGATAGAATGTGGAGTTTGCACATCACTAAGGCCATGCCCTAGGAGTAAAGATGATGTCTAGGTCTAAGGAATTCACCCTAAATCTGATGGCAAAACTAAAACAAATGCATCTTTAAAAAGTATAATACCATAATCTATCATGAGACTAGTTTTAAAAAATACTTCTTTAAAAGTGTAGTATCAGGCACCCACAACTTTAAGGTAATTAGTTGGTAATGTAATCGACTAATTAAAACAAAAAAAAAACCCACTCTATTAAGATTGATAATGAAATCCAAAAACTCTTTGACATATTACCCATAATGTACAGTATACAAATTACCAGACCTGTGAACAAATAAGAAAAGTATCACAAGTTTAAAAGGAAAAGCCGTTAATAGAAAAAGACCTGAGAAGATTCAGATGTTGGGAGTTGTGGGCAAGAACTTTAAAACAGCTATTGTAAATATCAAAGACATAATTCCATAATGAATGAAGATATAAGAAATTTCAATGGAAAATGCAAACTATGTAAATGATCCAAATGAAAAGATCTAGAACTAAAAAATGAAGTATTTGAAACAAAACAAAACACCCATGGATGGGCTTAACAGGAGATTAAAGATGATAGGAGAAAATGTCAGTGAACTGATAGAAAAGAGTATTTTAGAAATTATCTAACCTGAATAACAGAGAAAAAAGCCTTCAAAAATTATAAAAAGGGATGACTGAGCACGGTGGCTCACGCCTGTAATCCTAGCACTCTGGGAGGCCAAGGTGGATGGATTGCTCAAGGTCAGGAGTTTGAGACTAGCCCGAATAAGAGCAAGACCCCATCTCTACTAAAAATAGAAAAGAAATTAAGCTGGACAACTAAAAATATATATAGAGAGAAAAAATTAGCTAGGCATGGTGGCGCATGCCTGTAGTCCCACCTACTCGGGAGGCTGAGGCAGAAGGATCACTTGAGCTCAGGAGTCTGAGGTTGCTGTGAGCTAGGCTGATGCCACGGGACTCTAGCCTGGGCAACAGAGCCAGACTCTGTCTCAAAAAAAAAAAAAAAAATTATAAAAAGGGCCTCAGTGGCCTTTGGGAAAACATCAAGACATCTAACATACCTGTAATTGGAGTTCTAGAAGTAGACTTAGGGAATGGGGAAGAAAAAAAATCAATGAAACAATGGCCACAATTTTTCCAAAACTGGTGCAAAAACATCAATTGATGGATTCAAAAGTTCAGTGTGTCTTAAAAAGGATAAATACAAACAAAACCACACCTAGGGTCATTATTGTCAAACAGTTGAAAAATCAAAAATAAAATCTGAAATCTTCAGACAAAATGAGGAAAAAGATAAGAATAATGTCTGATTTGTGATCAGAAATAATAGAAGACAGACCCAGAATTCTATATCCAGTAGAAATATTTTTCAAAAATAAAAAGGCACAACAAAGACATATTCTGCAGGCATCTGAAGGAGAGTAAGAAAGTGTGATGAACAACTGGAAACCAATAAATTAGACTGAGATGAAATGAGAAAATTCTTTGAAAAAAAAATCTACCAAAACTGACTGACACAAAATGAAATAAAAATTAGGAATTTATGATTACTAAAGAAGGAGAATTTGTAATTATAATAAAAACCTTCCCACAAGGAAAACTCCAAACCTGGATGATTTCATTGTTGAATGCTAATCAAATATTTAAAGAAGAAATAATTTTACACAAATTCTTTTTGGAAATAAAAAAGGAGGTGACACTCCCTAAATATTGTCATGAGTCTAGCTCAGCCCTAATATGATAACTTGACAACAATACTATGAGAAAAGAAAATTTCAGATCAATATCTCTCAAGAGAACAACTGAAAAATCCTTACCAAAATATTATTAAATGGAATCCAGCAATATATAAAAAGGATAATACATCGTTTTCAAGTGGGGACTATCCGTAGAATTCAAGTTTGATTTAACTTTCAAAAATCAGTATAATTCACTAGATATTCACCTAGAGAAAAAATGAACCTCAATCCCTACATCACTCTACACACAAAAATAGATTTGTGATGGGTCATACACCTAAATGTAAATGCTAAAATTATTAAGCTTCAAGAAGAAAACATAGAATGTTTTTTGTGACTTTGTGGTAGGCAAAGATTTCTTAGAAAAGACATTAACAGCCCTGTTAAAGAAAACAGTTGGTAAATTGGACATTATCAAAATTTAAAACTCCTACTCATCAAAAGATACCATTAAGAAAATGAAAAAGCAAGCCACAAAGAGAAAATATTTTCAAAATACATATTTAACAAAGGACTTGTATGCAGAACATATAAAGAAGTCATGCTAATCGATGACAATTGCCCCCCCAAAGTAGCCCAAAGACTTGAACAGGCACTTCACAAAGGAAAACATATGAGCGGCTAATAGGAATGTAAAAAGATGCTCAACCTTCTCAGTCATCCAGAAAATGTAAATTAAAACCGAGAGATTTTGTAGTCAGTAGAATGGCCAATTTTTTTTTAATGGACAATGCCAAATCTTAATGAGACAGAGTTTCAGCAGGACTAAGTTTCCCGAGACAAAAGTTACACGGTTCAAAAATTACATGATTCCCGAAAGAAACAGGATAGAAGAACTGGCTGAAAGCACCATGTGGGAGAAAACTACCACTGCCCGACCTTGCAGTTCATTACATGCTAATTATAATTCATTAGCATGCTAAAAACCACTCCCAAAGCAGCGTGACAGTTTACCATAGCCATGGCAACACTAAGAAGTTACCATATGTGGTTTAAAAAGGGGAGGAACCTTCTAGTCCAGGAACTCCCCACCCCTTTCCCAGGAAACCCATGAATAATCCACCCCTTGCTTAACATATAATTAAGAAATAGCCATAAATACAGCCAGCCAACAATTTATAGCTGCTATTCTGGTAGCCTGCTTGCTGTTTGTTTATTTAATAAATTTTGCTTTCATTTCCATCTTAAGGTTCAAACTTGGATTCTTTCCTACACAAACAGAATCCTCTTGGCCTTCAGGCAGACCCTAATTTTGGGGTCCACTTTCCAATGTCATTAGCAAAGATGTGGAGTAACTTGGCTGCTCATACATTGCTGGTAGAACCATCAAATGTACAACTACTTTGGGAAACTATTTGGCAGTTTCTTTTAAAGTTTAATGTTATACCTCTGTTCTGATTCAGAAATTTTACTCCTAGGTATTTACCCAAAAGAAATGAAAACGTATTTCTGCAAAAAGATTTGTACAAGAGCTATCATAGCAGCTTTATTTATATTAACCGAATGTTGAACAACAGGGAGGTGAATACATAAATCATGGCAAATTCATATGATAGAATACTATTTAGTGATTTCAAAAATGAACCCAGATAAACCCAACAAAATAATCAATTTCAAAACATTACGTTGAGCAAAAGCAGGCAGACACAAAGAAGTTCGAAAACAGGCAAAACTAACCTATGATAATAAAAATCAGATGGAGGTTGCTCATGAGGATGCACAGGGACTGGTTGGTTGGGGACACAAGGCAGCTTCGTGGGGTGATGGGAATCTTTTTATCTTGATCAGGGTGGTGATAACACCAGTGTATACATTTATAAAAACCCAATGAATTACACACTTAAGATCTGACACTTCACTGGATGTACATTTTACCTCAATTTTTTAAAAAGTGAATTCTCTTTTAGTGAATATTCCTCAGGAAGTGAAATAACTTTAGAGAGAGGAAAATAGTCTAAAGAAGGAAGACCTTTAATCCTACTAAAAGTGTTTTGGTGAGAAACCACTACATTGCTTAAGATAAATATCCATCCTTGGGTTACTCCAAAGTATTTTCAAAAAACTTTTTAGGTTTATGGAAGGAATATTAATTCAGGTCAATGTCCCACCACATCTTGATAATGCAAAGGGCAGAGAAATACTCAGAGATCCTGGACATTTTGATGCTACAATTTTCTCCTAAATTGACCCACCAAGAGAGTGATACCCACTGCTCAAATATTAATATAATGCTATTCTTCCTTCAGCATTTGTCATTTGGCTTCAAGCATAAGCTAAATCCATATCTACAAAGCAAACATGAAAATTCAGGCAACTGTCTATACAATTCAGATTGCTCCAAATTTAAAAATCTGGAATTGTGTTTGTTGAGGTGGAGAAATGGGAGGCTATTGAATTTTCTGAACAGTCTCTTTGTTTCTAACAATAACAATGACAAATTTCCAGAGCTGTTATTTTTCATAAGTTACTGTTTATGGCCATTTTTGCTTTACTGTATAATCATCTTTAACTATTAATAATAGAAGCAGCTTAGGCTTGATTTATCTTAGCAGTGAATATTTACAATACAGTATTCAAATTCTATTTATGTCTCAGGTGACTCTAAGACGATTCACAAAAAAAACAGACAACATAAAGAATTCATTAGAATGAGTTTCTGACATAACAGAATCCGCAGTGCAATAGGCAATGTTCCTGAAAGCTTGGAGCTTATTTCCCAAGCCACATCGGAAGAACGAGGACAAGTGAGTGGTTTGAGGAGAAGGAAAGAGAGATTCGTTAATTTGCTGCGAATGAGAAAAATGACAGACTCCCATCCTAAAGTACTAATTTTCCTAATCATAAGCAGAAATATAGCACTTTTAAAGGGAGGGTTCTCAGTTTCTGGCTATACTCTGATCCGGCCCATCTCCGGGGAAGACAATCTGGTGACCTCCGGCTACCTGGGAGGCCCACCTGGACCTCCACCCCCAGAACAGTTTCACTGAGCCCTGAACCATCTCCTGCAGCAAAACAAAAGACATTGCTCCTCCTGACCACTGGTCCAAGGCAGAGATGCAGGTTTTAATTCCCAAAAAAGCGTGAGTGAGGTTTTAAAGAGACAGAAAACATTTTTGCCATTTTTTAAGGCCATTTTCTCTGTTATGGCAATACAGCCAGAGAGCCATTATATTTTGAAAGCTAATTTTACTTTTTCTAAAACAATTTGTATGTGTGTATCTATCTATCTATCTATGCAAATAGTGTAATAAGCTTAGCAGTCCCCCTGGGCAACCCTTCCGTATCTTATTCCTTCTACCCTGAGACAAACACTTTCAAATCTCTCAAGCGTTTCTTCCGGTATTTACCTCCATAGATCTAAACCACATGTTCACACTGCTATTTCTTTCCTCCACCACTATGCTGGGATTTTTTTTCCCTCTCTCCTATGTTAGGTCTCTTTATCCAGGATCCTATATCTTCTTTCTCGATTTCTCTCTCCTTTTGGTGGCTCATGGGAGTGTTCATGGGAGAAAGAACGCACATCTCAAACTTGAAGGACAGCTTGGGTGTCCAATTCAAGGTGGAAGGGAAGGCTCTGTTTTTTGTTTTCTTCAACATTTTTCAGATTTCCAACATCAGCTATCATTGTGATTCCTCATCATATGTGTGTGACCTGTTTTCCTTTTGGAGGCCTTTAGAATTTCTATTTATCACTAGTTTTTTGAAGTTTCACAGCAATATGACTTTGTGTGGGTTTCCCCTTTCCCATTCTTTTCCTGGGCATTTGGTGAGCTTTTTCAATCTGGAAACAAGTGCCCTTCAATTCTGTATTCTTCTTGTATTATTTCCTTGATATTATTTCCTTGATATCTTTATGATATCTCCCTGTTTTCCCTTTGCTTTCCTCTTCTGCACATTCATTACTTAGATGAAGGACTTGATCCTCTTATTTCCTTATCTTTTCTCTCCTGTTTATTTTTTTAACTATATGTTGTTTTCTTCCGATTTCCAGTCTTCCTTAATCTGCAACTGTTCTAATAATTTCTTTTAAATTTCTGCTATCTCAATTTTACTTTCTAAGAGTTCTTTATTGTCCCCTGGATATTACCTTCTTTTACAGAACCCTTGCCTTATTTTATGGATACAATGTTTTTCTTTAGTTATCTACAGGAGTTTCTCTTGTTCCAATCCACTTCCCCAGAGAGGATTGTCCTAATTTATGACCCACAGCATAAACCGGTTGCCATCTCTCTGGAAGCTAAGCAGAGACCATGGCCTAGGGGCTCCCCATTCACCAAACAGTATCTCTCTTAACCTACCTACTGTCAGTGGGCACCTCTTCTGTCTTCTAGGTGGGGAACCTGCCGCCTTGGGGCCATGTGGATCCGCGAGTGGGGCCTTTTGACTGCATCCAAACTTCAGAGAACAAATCCTTTGGGGCACACGCGGGGATCTGGAGGGCCACATGTGGCCTTGAGACCGCAGGTTCCCCACCACTGCTGGGCGTGGCATCCTCTTTTCTTCAGCCCCATAGCAGCCACTTTCCGGAGTCCCTGGAAACATCCCACTGCTGAACTTCACCTGAGTTTGGCAGCGTGCATCAGCTTCCCTTTCGTTTTCCAGTGAGTCTTCATAGTTACACTTTTACTTTGAAACGGTGAGTGTCTATCTTCAGGATAAAGTATTTTCCTTTTCCTAATTCACGCAAGATTTCAGCTTTGCGTGACTGTCCAAAAGTAAACCGAAAGTGAGCAGAAATTATTGTTAAACTACATAGTGGATTGCACTAGGTCTAATTTTTAATTTATGTAACTTGACAGAGCATACTTTCTTCTATTAAAAAAGAATCTTTGCATTTAAGTAAAGATAGATATATTAACAAATACCTCTAAAATCTCAGTGGGAAGCTATCTACAAACTACACTTATCAGTCAAAGGCTTGTGTCGTATTTTTAAAATGTGAAGCTGATATTTACCTTCCATGCTGAGAAGAGCTGCATGGATTTCCTGAGCTTTTTTTTTTTTTTTTTAACACAAATTCCCCCAGATGTTCCATTGTGACCAAAATAAAAAACCATGAATTTTAAGAAATAAAAAACAATTGGGAATGGAAGTTGGAATTTCATGAATCATTTGTTATTATGTCCCTCCGGTGTCTTTAAAATGTATTGCAGAGCTCTTCAACTTTATTTTGGGCAGGAACTTGGTGATATATCATATTACGGTAAAATCTTCTTCTGAGTCAGTGAATGGAATATATAAACAAAGTTGCTGGGCCTAGAAACGTATTGATAAAGATCAGTTTCACAAAGTCGTTTTGACAGAAGCGAACATACTTGAGGTGACATAATTTATTGCTTCCTCCGAAGCAGGACAAGCTCAGGACTTACGTGTGAAAAGGCTGAAGTGAGCGGAACAGTGTTTCAGCGCCACACGGTGAAGCAGCTGCTCGCTCACAGCCTGGGCTCCGCTTCCCAGCCCCGCCTCGTGGCTCTCAAGACTGTCCACAGTCATCCTTAGGGATGTTTTGGGCCTGAAGTTCCAACGAGTGTTTTGTGCTGGCTGTCTTTTGATCCTCCAGATATGAGCCCTCCTGGCTTCTGCCTACAGCCGGTACGACCTCCAGGAGACAGGGGCAGAAGGTCCCAGGACTGCGACGCCCCTGGCGTATTATTGAACGGCACGGCCATTCTTGCTCTTGTAAAAAGGGACAAGTTGTGAACACGTAAAAACCAACACATTCACGCGTATTCTTTCTTTCGTAGAAAACCAATTTACAGGGTAACGTGAATTGCTTTCTTTTGTTTAGAGTGGGCTGTTTGGAAAAGCTCAGCGTATTTTTTTTGAAACTTTGTACTCGTTTAGTAACAACAGTCCATTTCTCCTTCCCCTCAACTCCAGGTTTTTTCCTGTTGCCAGGGTTCTGTTGGTAGTTTCTTCTCACCTGACTCCTCTACACTCAGCTCTGGGCTAATAGGTTCACAGGGTACCTTTTCATCTTTGCTGACAACTCTGCTGTGTACTCAAGAGAAGGGGTGGACCTAGATGGAGGTTTTGTGTCCTAGTCTTGAATGTTTACCCATCAGGGAGGGGTGGGTGCACTGAGAGCCTGTAGAACAGCTGCTCTGTTTTGACCCATTCCCCTGCGATGGCCTCAGCTCAGCGTGGTGCTGGATGATCTTCACATGGGGTGGTGAGTTATTCCGCAGCTTATTGATGGAAGTTTGAGTTGGGGGCTTTATGCGACCCTCTCCACAGAGGCTGCTGTTGTAGGGGATTGCTCTACTGAGGATCACTCAGAAGCGGTGACAGTGGCAGCTGGGTGAGGCTCTCTAGGCAGTGTCCTGGGTGAACGGGCTCTGGGGATTTGCTCGAACCCAGTCCACAAGTGATGGGTGCTCAAGGCTGTGGGATCACTCGTGAAGTGCTGGACCCTGGGGAGGTTCTGCCAACTCAGCGGCAGTGGTGAAGACTGAGGAGTTGGTTCTTGGGGCCCCGACACAACTCTGTAATCTCGGAGGTGGTATCGCAGGACAGGCCAGGGGCCTGGAGCCACTTGGGCAGAGCCTCAGGCCCAGGTACAGTGAGAGCCTTTGAGCTAGATTTGGGGATCATGGGAGTAGAGGTGCACAGATGGGGGGACTGTCCCTTTGGCATGGCGACTGCTGATGCCCAATCACTCAGGTAGGGTTTTGTCCCAGCCCAAGGACCACGGAGGAGGGCCGGGGATGCTGGCTAGCCAAGGTTCTCCCCCTCTACCTAGATCCCACCAAGGCAGTTGTCCAAGGCTTCCCGGGTGGTTCCTGTAGCATCTGAGCCTCCTCCTGTGCTCAGAACTCACGCTGGGGGGTGGGGCACTCGGCTCCCAGTCATGCACCGCACAGGGAAGCGTCCGTTCTGTATGCTCCCTCTCTGGCCCAGCAGGGGTGACGGGAAGACTACTGCTGGAAAGCTGAGTCCCTAGCAGCCCTGGTGCCGTGCACCTGAGCATTCAGGGTGGTGTCAGCTACAGAAACGCAGGATCAGCAGCCACCACATCTCTGCTGTGCCTGTTCCGCAGCGCAGTGTCTCCGCACAGACTGCTGCAGCCCCCCTCAGTCCACAGGTGTGCAGTGGTGGAGGGAGACCCCTCACAGTTCAAGCCACCCGCGGTTTTTACTCCTCTGCTTAAAAGCAGCGCCCCCACAGGCTGCTTCTGTTCTCCCTCTTCCCCTACTCCCAGCAGTGTGAGTCACATTGGGACACCCAGGGTAATTTCTGAGACACTAGGTGCTGCTTGTGAATAAGAGTCCACCAGGCCTTGCTTGATGGAGTCAGTACATGCTGTCATGGGCTGTACAAATGGTTCTCCATGGCAGTAGGTGGTGCTTGTAGGAAAGAGCCAGCTGCAGAGTTGTCCTCTGGGGCCTGTGGCTGGCTCAAGTCCCTCCAGAGAAGTTCTCAAATGCCCCATGCAGTGGGAGGGGACCGGGGCTCTCAGGGGCTTCCTTCTTCCCCAGCACAGCAGCAGTGGACGGAGGAGTGAGGCTGGGCAGGGCTGGGTCGGAGAGCCTGCCTCAGGCTGTGCAGAGGCAGGTGTCAAAGGTCAGTTCACAGGACGTTGGGTGAAGCCACTGGGAAGGGGCTGAAGCAAGGTTATCAAACTAGAAAGTCTGCTCATAGGGGAGGGGCCATCTGGGAATCACAGACTGGCCCTGGGAGTGGGTTTCACTCTTCTCCCTCCTCCCCTGTGCTGGTAGTCTCCTTCCGGCGTATGGTTGCAAATGGGCGGCCGAACTTGCTCAGCTCACAGCAGTGGCACTGCAGGTTGGGAACTTCACTGCCTCAGGTCCTGCCCCAGTCTGAAAGTGTGGCTTTCCCTTGGGGGCAGGGGTGCTCCACCAGTTCACTGCAGCTCTGACCTACAGTGCACTCTGCTGCCAGTTCTGCCCACGTGGGCTCCCTTGCATCCCGAAGTTAGTTCTCAGATCTCCCCTCTGTGCCCCCAGACAGCCTGAACTAGTCCTCAGGGCATGGGATCTGGCCTGTGTGCCTTTCCCCCAGAGCTCCAACATTTACTGACTATGCCAGAGAGAAGCATTCTGGTCCCGAGTTATCCATGGAGTGCTCAAGCAGGCTCAGTGCCCCTCTGCCTCAGGCTCCGCCCTTCACTGCGGAGTGCCCCTGGGTGGCTCAGGCGTGTGCTGGCGAGCAGCCCCAGGGGGTGCAGGTGGGCAGGGAATCCCCAGGATGGGCAGCCCTGAAGGGTCCACTGAAGGTCCTCAAGGGGAAACGTGTGGGCCCCACTGTCTGTGGAAACTTCAGTGTCATGGGTGCACCAACAGAGGGGTGACAGCTGCCTTTGGGAGTTTCAGCTCAGTTGCCCCTTTGGGCTGCAGTCGGTGAGGGAAGGGGGAGGAAAGGAGTCTGAATGGACAAGAACCGGTACTCCAGCCACCATGCCTGTCTCCCTGGAAGGAAGCCCACAGGGAATTTCTGAGCTCTAGGGTCACACAAATTGTTCAGAGCTCACTGAAGCCTGGGCAGGAGTTGGGAACTGTCTGTGTAGGAACGGGTGACGTGAAAACTGGACGGCTGGAGCTCCCTGGGGTGGACAAAGGACCACTGTGTGTGGAGAAGCGGGATGGCACCCGCCATCTCAGCTCCAGATTGTGGCTATGGGGAGCGACCCAGAAGAGGTTAGAAGCCTGGTGCTGTATTTTCTGGACGTTCCCACTCCAGTGGTGGCAATAGCCCTTGGGCTCGTGAGGGTAGAAAAGCTCTCCAGGGGCTTGGAGGCCCCTGACTACCATAGGTGTGAGGGAAGGAGAAAGGAAACCCGCCCACCCACCCTCTCCCCTGGGCTCCGAGCTTCCCTGGGTTGATCTCTGTGGATATCTTCTACCTTCCTCTTTTTTCCTGCAACTACTTCCTGTGAAATCTCTGGCAGGCTCTGGCACCTTTCCCTGAGTTGTGTTTTTTCCTTCTTCTCCTTTATCTGAAACATTTTTTTCCCTGTGGGATGCTCTGGCAGCTGAAGGCTCTAGTCAGCCAACTTCCCTCTCCCCCTCAATTTTTTAATAATCCATACAGAATAACCCATTTAGTTGATATTGATGATAAATATTTTAAACTTCAGCTTCTTTGGCTCTCTGAGGCCAGATATGGTAAGTCATGCCTGTAATCCCAGCACTTAGGGAGGCTGAGGCAGGAGGGTCACTTTATGATTCTCATGCAGTTAACCTGGGTGAACAAGTAGTTGTAAAAAAATTAGTTACTGAAATTATTCCCAATAGACCAGGTGGTGGTACGCGCCTGTAGTGCCAAGTACTCAGGTCCTCTGCCTGAGCCCAGGAGCTGGAGGCTGCCATGAGGTGTCTCGTCCATCCTAGGTGACAAAGGGAGACCATGAAATAGCCCTCTCCTGTAGCCTAAGATACTCACCACCTCTCCTCCAAGAAGCCCTCTCTGATCTCCCACTAGCATTGGGGTTCGACAATGGCCCAGCGTTCATCGCTAAGACAACTCAATTGCTGGCTCAGGTGCTGCAAATTAATTAAAAATTACATTGTGTTTACAGACCTCAGAGTTCAGGACAGATAAAAAAGATAAATAGGACTCTAAAAGAAACTTTAAGTAAACTAAGGGTAAAGACTGGCGAAGACTGGGTGAATCTCCTTCCGTTTGCCTTGTTAGGAGTTAGATGTACCCCATATGTAAAAGGAATAACCCCATGTGAGATTATGTTGGTCAGCCTCCCCCACTCATACCAAAGCTGGGGGAAGACAGAGTGACAGAGTTAAACAAACATTCCCTTCTTAAGTCGTTACAGGCTTTGCAGTCCAGTGTTCAACAAACTCAAGATTTAGTAAGGGCTGCACACCCTGGACCTACCAACTCTCCCTCTGAAAAAGCTTCATTCCAGGTGCAGGAAGAAAACATGGCTCCCCCATTAAATGCTCTCAGGAAGATGGGAAAACAGCAGGAAGGTAGAGACCCTCTCTGGCTACCCCAGTTCCTTCTGGCTGGTGCCATGTTTGTGGCAATGGTTAGTTTTCCTACACCCATGTTGCAGTGTCTGTAGCCACCGTCTTCATAAATGTCAAGGGTACGTTGCATGTTGAGGGGAGGGGGTTGTGCAACTTTCTGAGCTCTGAATTTTGGTGACAATAGGTGTTCTTGAAATCAGAGATTCTGGAAGTGGCTGTATATTTTCCCATCCTCCTGAGTGTACTGAAAGGGGAACCTCCCACCAGTGCATGCACGCACACACGCACAGACACACAAGTGGAAAACATAGCAGAAAAGGTTCATGACATTGGATTTGGTGATAATGTGTTGGAGGTGACACCAAAAGCATAGGCAACAAGAGCCAAAATAGACAAATGGGGCTAGAGCCAATTTCTGCACATCAAAGGAAACAGACAACATACTGAAAAGGCAATCTACAGAGAGGGACACATATTTGCAAATCATTTATCTCATGAGGGATTAGTTTCTAAAATATATAAAGAACTCGTAAAACTCAACAACAAAAAAAGAAATGATTGAAAAATGAGCGAAGGAATTGAAAGACATTTCTTCAAAGAAGATATACAAACACCCAACAAGCATGCGCATGAAAAGATGTTCAACATTACTGAGTATTAGGGAAACACAAACCAAAACCACAATGAGATACCACCTCATACTCATTAGGATGGCCACTATTAAAAAACAAAACGAAAACAGAAAATAACAACTGTTGGTGAAGATATGGAGGGATTGGACCACTTGTGTTCTGTTGGTGGGAACATAAAATGATAGTCACTGTGGAAAACAGTCTGGCAGTTCCCCCAAAAATTGAAAATAAAATTACAAAATGATCCAGCAATCCCACTTCTGGATAGATATTCAAAAGAATTTAAAACAGAATCTCAAAGAGATATTTACACACTCATGTTTATTGCAGCATTATTCACAATAGCCAAGAGGTGGAATGTGGAATGTCATCAACAGATGAATAAAGAAAATGTAACACACACACACACACACACACACACACACACTGGAATACTATCCAGCCTTAAAAAAGAAGAAAACCCTGTCACATGCAATAATGTGGATAAAGCGTGAGGACATTATGCTAAGTGAAGTAAGCCAGTCACAACGGACAAATACTGTATGATTCCACTTATACGAGGTATCTAAAGTAGTCACACTCATAGAAACGAAAAGTAGAATTGTGGTTATGAGGGGCTGGGGGTGGGGTGATTAATGGAGTTTCAGTTTTGCAAGAGGAAGTTTTGGAGATCTGTTGCACAACAATGTGAATGTAGTTAATACTACTGCACTGTATGCTTAAAAATGACTAAAATAGTAAATTTTATATGTGTGGTTTTTTTACTACAATTGAAAAAAAAAGGCGGCACCCCTGAAAGGTGAATTCTATGGAGTTCTAGACATGACTCCTCCAGACCTAGCCCCCAGCCCTCTCCTGTAGCCTAAGATACTCATTCTTTCTATGAAATGTTGCCTGCTGCAAATAGCTAGAGTGGTTCTTGTTCCCGCCACCTGGGCCCTGGCTGAAATACTCTTGCTTCCTCCAGCAAACTTCCTACTGTGCCAATCTCAGCCTGACTGGGACTTTTGGGGGCGGTTTGTCTTTCCTTGATGTTAACCTGTGTGATAAGAATAGTGACATTGACAGTCACGATGATGCAAGGCCACCAAGCATGTGCCTGAACCGATGAATCTGAGGGACCAAGGCACACTCTGCTATTGAGAGTTTAAGTGCTGTCAGAAGACAGACTTGAGTTGGAATGCTGACTCCCTAACTGTTTTGTTTTGGGACCTTGGACAAGACACTTGTGTTTGCTAAGCCTCAATTTCCTCATTTGTATCCACTCACTATGTGTGGGGTGAACTGGATCCAGAAGTGTGGATGATAATAATCCCTCCATCACTATGCTGTATAAGAATTAAATCAATCCATTAAGAGCACTGAGCCTCAGTATACAGCTCGGGAACGTAGGGACTGGGGTATCTGTTGGCATGAATCCCTGATGTACGAACCAGATTTCCTTCCCGAGGACATGCGTTCAGCTGTGACTTAGGAGTAAAAGGGTCTGAGCAAGCTGAAAGCTTCTATGTTATGGGGAAAAGCCAAATTATATGGTAATTTGAAGCCAGGTCAAATATCATCATCCTTAATCACATTAGCTTGACACCTTTCTGT
>CAUYSK010105333.1:0-40207 GCA_963575035.1 Avahi laniger
GTAGTCCCAGCTACTTGGGAGGCTGAGGCAGTAGGATCACTTGAGCCCAGGAGTCTGAGGTTGCTGTGAGCTAGGCTGACGCCACGGCACTCACTCTAGCCAGGGCAACAACGTGAGACTCTGTCTCAAAAAAAAAAAAAATAAACGTGAAAACAGTAAAGCAAATAAAGAAATATAGAAAACATTGCACACACGTGTGTGTGCATATACCCCAGTAGGTGTGTGCACACTTGGGTATTTGCGTACACGCTCGTGTGCGTGTACCTAGACACAGGAAAGCTCTGTGAGTGGGAAGAAGGCAGCAGCATTTGACCAGCTGGTTGGGGACAACCCCTGTGCTCCCACGCTGGACCCTAGAGAAAGTGCCGAAAGATATCAAAGCTTAATGTACCTCGGGAAGGCGCAGGCTCGAGCGGCGCCTCCTCTCAGATGTGCTTTCAGGCTGAAGCGAGTCCCTCGTATGATGAGGCCATTTAGGACAGTGCTTTTAGCGCTTTTAGCCACGGATTCCTTTATCTAGCCCAAGTCTCATGAGGAGCACCAGATATGTGGGGGAGGTAGAGGTCACCCTCGGCTGCCGCTTGTCCCACCGTGACCCTGTGGGACTTTGGGACAAGGGCTCGGGAGCTCCAGGGAGTGCAGGTGGCGAATGGCAGATGAGTCCGGTGGGTGGCCGGATCGCATACTGGGTCGCTGGACGAGCGTGGCTCCCAGGCGTGGGCTCCGGTGCGTGGGCTTCAGCGCGTGGGCTCCAGTGAGTCCAGTTGAGACTCAGAAATTCGTTTAGTGCCAAGTGGCTGGGGAGGACCCAACCCAGCCCATATCCCAGGTGGACCTTGGCACGGAAGTCCTGCCCTAGCTCCCAGCAGACCCTGATCCAGACATCACTCAGAGGCTGACGGGAGGTCTGCGCCACTGTCTCCCATAAAACCTAATCTCTGCTTTCAGGGTGACCCAGGCCCTGCCGGCATCCCCGGGAAAGACGGCCCTCCGGGACTGCGTGGCTTCCCTGGGGATCGGGGGCTTCCCGGCCCAGTGGTGAGTGAGGGGCTGGCGGGGGGTAAACGTGGGCAGTGTGCGGCGCTGGTGTGTGTGGGGGGGGTCTCTCCCCTCTTGCCTTTGACCCACGTTATTGTGCGTTGCAGGGAGCTCTTGGATTGAAAGGCAGTGAAGGCCCTCCCGGCCCACCTGGCCCTGCGGTGAGTCGAAGCCTTTTGTCTCATCCTCTTCCCTGAAACCCACCCCGTAGCCAGAGAGCGTGGTCCTGGGAGTCGAGAGAACGCGCAGAGCTGCCCAGGCCCACCATGGGTCCTGCGGAGGACCTGGTGGAGAAGCTTCCCTTCGAGAGGGTGCGGACAATGCATCCTCAGCTGGCAGCCAGGATGAGGAAGGGTCCCAGGGGCACATCATGTGGGAAACGGGAGGCCTGGGTGGCCCATCTGGCGCTGTCCCAGGAGGAGCAAGGTGGAACCCACAGGCCTCGCGCAGGTCTGGGCTAGCCAGCAGGGCTGGGCCTGAGGGTGCGTTCTAGAGCCAGGCTGCCTGGGGGGAACCACCCCATGCCGGCTTGTGGCCCTTCCCCCGGACCTGTGGGTGGAGAAATTCTTGCTTGCTGTCCATCAAACTAGGCGACCCCTCCCCACTTTATGATGCCGGCTATGAGAGGCCTAAGGATTCCATGTTCACCAGCCATTAACTGTGGACTAGAGGAATTGGGGGCCGTGTGGGGGCTGCCCCTTCCCCCCAGGGTGGCACTAGGTGGCACTAACACAGACTCCTGCCCTTGCTCTGATAAAGGCGGGTAGAGGGCCATTCTAGGGCAGCAATGGCCTCTCCATGTGACCCCTAGATCAGGCCAGGTGCCCACCTGTGGGCAATGCTGCCTCTGGGCAAGTGCGCTCTGCGCCCGCAGGCCCCAAAGGTGGGAGGGGGGCCAGGCTCCTAGAGGAGGGGCCTCGCTGAAGGCAAGCTTATGGGGAAGACCCGTCAGATGTCGGGGCAGGGGCCTGTGAGCCTGGAATGCGAGAGAAAGAGCTAAGAGGACCCCGAAGGCTCGCGGCCTCCACTGCTGGACCAGGGGATTGTGCATGCAGAGGGCCATAGGGAGCCACTGTGGGCTCTGGAGTGAGGAAGTGGGGCTTCAGGAAGTCATGTCCAAGAAGTATGAGAGCTTTTGAAACAGACCATTTTCTTGCCCCTCCCAGGGCTCTCCAGGGGAGAGAGGTCCGGCCGGTGCTGCTGGGCCCATCGGAATTCCAGGGAGACCTGGGCCCCAGGGACCTCCAGGGCCGGCTGGAGAGAAAGGGGCTCCCGTAAGTACAGCCTTGGGTTGGGGGAGCGCTCCCCTTGGAGGTGCTGGGGTCGACCTCCCGTCCAGCCTTGTCCTTGCCCCTGTGACATCTGCATGAGCATTTCCCTGGGGATTTGGGGATCATCTTCTGGGACGTGTACGTTCCGAGGTGTCTCGATTGAGGTCTGTGGGGAGGAGTCCCACTGTTGGCCACGCTCTTGCAGCGAGGGGGCCGAGCTGGAGGGCTCCCAGGGCGTGATGCTGGCAGGGCTCGGCCTGTCCCCACCTGCACATGCCGACGCAGGGAGGGGCCGGAGGCGGTCTGTCCCTTGTGGACTTGGACTTGGTCCCGCCTCTAAGTGCCACGTGTGTGGACAGCTGTCCTCTGTGGGAACGCTCCTCCCTGCTGGCCCGAACCTCCATGGCTGGTCTTTCTATGAGAAAGGAGGACATCTGGAACTGGCACTCCCCTTTGTTGGTCTGGGGGCAGGCGCGGAGCAAAGGAGTCCAGCAGCGAAGGATGGGAGGTGGATACAGGGAAGACAGGACTTTGTCTCCTGTGCCCACGATAAGCCAACCTCTTGGTGAACCCCAAATACTGCCAGCTCTGTGAAACCTCAGGAGTAGGGAGGAGTGTGTCTGAGAGCTGCCCACATCAAGAATGAGCCCCCTTCCTGCCGAGGCGCTTCTCGCCAGCCCCTTCCTAGAGAGCCCACGGAACACCCTTATGTCCAGGAGTGGCTCTCCCTGGCCCGCATTTGATTCCTCGCCCACAGTGCTGCGGCCCCCTCCTGCCCCTGCGTTCCGAGAGCCCCGGAGGCCAATTCCAGCTCAGCCCCTTCTCCTCAACTCGGGAGGCCCAGCGAGCCTGAGTTCTGGGGGATTCCGCAGATGTCAGCATAGCCGTGTCTAATTGAGTTAGGCACATGAGCGAGCTATTTGTGTGTTAGAAAGGTGCGATTTGCCTTGTGCATTTCGCTCTCAGAGGCTCATGGGTGGAGAGAATGGGCTGTGTTCCCCGGGCGAGAACTCCTGCCCCCACCCCCCGAAGCCACGCTGGGAACATCTGCACCATTGAGAATCTGTCCAATATGTTACCGGCAATTTCGACGGCATCTCACCATTCCAGTGGTGACCCAGGATCCGGCTGCATTCTGAGCCGGAGAACCGGAGCCTGTTGGGCGTCATTCAGCGCACGTGGACAGAGTGCACCCAGTGTCAGGGGACACGGTTGAGTTCATTGTTTCAAGAGTAAATATTTAAGCAGAAGCCTTGCCGGAGTAGCTCTATCCAGAGAGAAGCTTGTTATTCTCCCAAAACAGATGCAGAGAGAACAAAAGGTCAAGAAAAGGTCGGGGTGTCTCCAAGAACTCCCGACCCGAGCAGCCGTGTGGGACAGGATGGTTCCACGAAAGCCCTGCACCTCGCCAAGGCATTTTCTGGCCTCGTTAGGGTGGAAGTGTGTAGGAATAAAACTGAATTTGAGGAGTCGGAAGTGAGTTGTGCAGGGAGGGGGTGATACGACGGGATAGTGACGTAGGACCAAATGCCGAATGCCGAACGAACGTTTTCTCTCTGTGCCCCCTCCCCAGTGGGTACACCCTCTTTCTGTGTATCTCTTGGCAGAAAGGGATGCCCGCTGGGGTGAGAAAAGTCAAGCCACTCACAGGGTGATGTGATGGCTGATAAAACAGGAACTTAGCAAGGATTGTTTGAGACTGCCAAGGGGCAGTTAGGAGGAAAATGAATCAAAGTTACAAGGATGTGAAATGATGGGGGCTGTCTATGCACATCCGTGTGCTCATGCGTGCCCTGTGTGTGTGTACAGCTGCATGTATATTCATGTGTGCATGGGAACATACATGGCAGCATGCTTATTTGTGCATATGTGCACGTCTGCATGCATTTCTGTGTGTGCACATGTGCACATCTGTGTGTATGTACATGCATATCCATGTGTGTGTGCAGGGAGGATGTCTGTAGAGAATTCAAAGAGCCAGAAAGTTGGTGGAGGCTGCTCAGGCCCTCCTGGTCACTGGCTTGGATAATCCAGGCACAGGCTCAGGAATTTGGTTGGCTGGGTTTGAATCCTGGCTCTAACTGTGCCTCAGTTTCCCCCTTCATAGGATGAGTTCTGGCTGGAACGCCCCAGGTCGTGGTGATGGGCTCTCCCCAGGAACACCCACCTTCGTGCCCATGGGTCCCTCTGGGGTGATGGGCTGCTGATGGGAGGTCCCACGCCAGAGCCACGTTTGACCAGGCATCTTCTGTGCTCTAGGGCGAGAAGGGCCCACAAGGCCCTGCTGGCCGAGATGGTCTCCAGGGTCCCGTGGGGCTCCCAGGTCCAGCTGGTCCCGTGGGTCCTCCCGGAGAAGACGGGGACAAGGTAAGAGCGCAGAATGACACTCGGCCACACCCGGCCAGGCTGGTGGGGAGAGGGAACGGTGGGACGCCCGTGGGTCCAGGCAGCTGGCAGACCCCACAAGCCCCCTGCAATCTTGCGGGGTTAGAGGATGATTTAGAGCAGCACACACACGAAGACAATAAATGAACTCCCTGGCCTGCCCGGGCACACTCGGAAACTACTTTCCTCTTGTGTCCTCTCCAAGTGGCCTCAAACACACTGTGTCCAGAGCAGACGGGCTCACCGCCCCCGCTGAGCCCGCGGAGCTGCTGTGATGAGGTTTCACTCGGCATCTGTTTTTAAATGTCTTTGCTTGCGTTATCAGAGCTCCCTGTCATCAGGAATGTGCTTTATGACCCTGACACTGTTATCGCAGAACCTCGTCTTCATACTTCGTTTAATGAAGACAGCGAAATTTAGCTCTTCAGTTACCTTTCCCTTTATGATAACTGTCCAGTGACATTTCTGACTTTGTCACCTCTGCATGGATGATGCCTTGCATCTCGGTGGAAGACAGCCTTGCCCCAAGAGAAACCCTGGAGAAGATTTTCATACCTTCTTCGGAAATGTAGCGACCGCATTGCCTGTTATTGTGGGGTCATGTTAGCAGTCGAATCTGAAAAAGCAAATTATTTCAATATGGCCTTTCCCGTATTTTCAAGTCAAAATAGCATCAGATCAGATCAGACCTCGTCCCTTTCAGCCCTTGTCTTGAAAAGGAAATCCCATTAACGTACAGAAGCGTTTCCTCTCAGGAAGCTTGTAGGGCTGCCTGCGGAGGATGCTGTCCTTCCCGGAGGAATTAATCCCGGGGAACAGGAATGGTCTGAGCGGGCACTGGGCCGTCTAACGGAACCTTCCACGTCTCCCCCCAGGGTGAGATCGGGGAACCGGGGCAGAAAGGCAGCAAGGGAGACAAAGGCGAACAGGTAAGCGGCAGTGCCACGGCGCCAGCCATGCGCTCAGGGTGATGCACAGTCCCCACTGACGTGGCTGATGGCCGATAGGACACGTGGCTGAAATCTTAAATGTGTGTGTTTGGAGGGTATCTGTGTGTGTACATGTGTGCATGTCTGTGAGTGACTCTCTCCACATTACAATGAACAGGGGGCATTCCCCGGGTTGGTGGCAGGAAGCCAATTGAGCATTTCCGTTCCTGAGGTTTTTGGTTCTGTAACTTGCTCATGGCCCTGGAGGCTGAAGAAACCAGAATATTTATTCTGGCAGAGGCAGCGCCACTGGCCAAATGCCTGCTAATTTCCCCTGTTTTTGCTTTTCACCTGTTCAAAAACACTAGTGTGTTCTTACAAAAGCCCGGCGCTCTCCTAGCAGCTTCTTCCTGATAGCAGGAAGTGTCTCCTGATCTCCCGCTATTTAGAGTCCGGGCAGGAGAGAGCCCTGCTCCTGGGAGGCCTGCCCAGGGCTGTGTCCCTCCCACCACGTTGGCTCCTGCTCCCTCCTTGCTTTCCTCCCTCCCACGTCCCCTGGGCCGGCGGTTTCTGGAGGGCAGCACACGGCGGCAGAGCTTGCGGGCTGGGACACGAGGGTGTTGGATGAGCCATGCGCTCTTGTACCCTTGTTGAGTGGGGTCTCACGTGCTCGTGCCATGGGTGGGTGGTGGGCCTGTGTGATGCACGGTGGCCTCTTGGGAGACATTGGGAACTGCTGCTTCTGTCACCATAATGATGTGCTTGGGTCGAACCAAGATCCTGGCCAACTTCCCGGAGCCTACAGTGTGGCCCACACCATCGTGTTGATGAATGACAACATCATTCATGTTGTGATGTGATGAATGACACATTTGGGGTCTGAACAGATGACCTCGGATGCATTAGTCCCCTGTGCTGACCATCCCCAGCTCGGGACATGGTTCTCCCCCTCCCTCAGCGTCATCTGAGATTTTGGAAGCAACCCACACTTCTGTCTTGCTCCCCACAGGGTCCTCCTGGGCCGACGGGTCCCCAGGGCCCCATTGGACAGCCAGGCCCCTCCGTGAGTATCTGCGGCCGGTGACCTTCAGAAAGACCCACACCCCCTCGAGCCGCCGTGTTACCCGTGACTGGTCCTCACCTGCGGCTCAATGATTTCCCTGCAGGGAGCGGATGGCGAGCCAGGTCCTCGCGGCCAGCAGGGCCTTTTTGGGCAGAAGGGTGATGAGGGTCCCCGAGGTTTTCCTGGGCCCCCCGGGCCAGTGGGACTGCAGGTGAGTGCTGAGGTTTCGCCACACTGGGTCCACTTCAGATGCCTCCTGCGTCTTGGCTGTGCCCTCTCCGCCTGGCTTTTTAAGAACGGAGACCCTGGCTGGGCTGCAGGGGCCTCCTAGGCCCCCCATCCGATCAAAAGTGCTGCAAGTACCCAGAATCCCAGGCATCCTGAATTTATTGCTCTTATGTAAACAATCGCGTGTGTGTCCACACTCATCGTAGAAACCGACAATTCATAGGGAAAAAACGACTCCTAAACGCCGCCCAGAAATAAACTATAGACATCTGGGCACGTTTCATTCCCATGTCTTCTAAACTCGTGCACTCACATATGCATAGGCACACGCGTAATTTGGTTTGGTTTTTGCAAAATCTGAATCGTGTTATGTGTTACGTAGGAAGTTTGTACGCTGATTTCCCCATTTTACATTTTGAGGTGTGTTCAGTGTCGTTAAATATGCTTTGAACAAATGACTTTTTATTTATTTGGGAAACATGATTTTTAGTCACTACGCAGTCACCCAGCATCTGGCGGCGACATAATTTATCCAGGCGTTCCCCTGCTGTTGGCTCATTAGGTTTTACTGCTTTCTGGGACCGGCCATAAGCACCTTTGTCATAAATCTTTGCATTCTCCCCTGATGGTTTCCTCGGGCTGGCTCTGAGACTTGGAACCGGGACGTCCTGTAGGTAGCTGTGCACACAGAAGCACGTTCCAGGGCCTTTGGCGGCTCAGCGCCGCCGTGTCGGCGGAGAGGGTGAGAGTTGTGAGTGTTTGACGGCACAGGGCCTCACCGCGCGTTTCCCGTTCCAGGGCTTGCCGGGACCTCCAGGCGAGAAGGGTGAGACTGGAGATGTGGGCCAGATGGTAAGTGTGTCTGGACGCCGGGACCTTGCCATGGCAGCTGGCCGATGTTTGGGGAAGTCTGCATTTCCTCTGGGCTCAATGGCCTGTCCCTGTCCCTAGGGCCCTCCAGGTCCCCCTGGCCCCCGAGGACCCTCCGGAGCTCCAGGTGCTGACGGGCCACAAGGTCCTCCGGGCGGAATAGGAAACCCTGGTGCTGTCGGGGAGAAGGTAAGGCCTGGTGCCCGTTGCAGTAGCAGATCTGTGACTGAGGAGTGTGTGTTTGTACACGTGTGTGTACACGCAGAAGTGTGCAAGGGCATGGCTGAGTCGTTCCTAGCAGATACATTTTGAAACTTAGAAGAAGATTCCTGAAATGGAACTTGAAACTCCGACGTGTTCATTGGTGGCAGCCTTTTGCAGAATGTCCAAATGGTGCCCCCACCCACAAAGCCCCCGCCACCTTCCCTGGATTCAGCAAGGACGGAAGTTATCATCTAGTCCTGGGAGTGCTGGAGTTGCCGTGCCTGCAGTTCCCACTGCAGCCGAGTTCTTTCCTCACAGCGTGGGGCCTCTGCACTTGACCTGGCGGATTTTAGGGCCTAAGCCCTCGGAATGACTCAAGGGGCATGATGGACCTGTGTGTAGCCGTGTGTTCATGTGTGTGCACGAGTGCATTTGTGCAGTGTTCATATGTGCACGTCTGTGTACATATGTGTGCAGGTCTGTGTGTGTGCGTGTGTGCACGTGCAGTGAGTGGGACTCCACGCCGGTGCTGCTGAGTCTTCCCAGCTGTAGATCCTTACCTTTGCTTTTCTGGACAAGAGGGAAGACAAGAATGTGCACCTGTGCACTCGAGCTCCCTGTGGGCCGTTTCTAGAGTTTTCTTTCTGACATCAGCCATGAAATTGAAAGAAGCTTTCAATCACTGCTCAGGTTTTATGATACAGAAATCAAAGAGAAATGCTCCCTGCCATGCCCCCGGGGGATGGCAGCATCTCCCTCCCACTGTCCCTTGGCTGCCCCTGCCCACGCCCCCTTCCCCGTGTCCGTCCCGGTGGCCGTGGCCCTGAGGAGTGCGTGCGGCTTCCTCCCTGCCTCTGCCCTGCTGTCCCCGCCTGGAATACCATCCCATCTGCTCACCTCGCTTCTCATAGTCACCCACAAAGCCCCCGGCACACGATTCTCAGGAAAGCCTTCTTAGACCGTGTCCCCTGCAGGCCGGACGTCCCTCCCTACGTCCATCGCAGTCCTCACGTGCCCCTCTCCAATCCAGGGAGCCGTCTGGGGACTGGCCGCTGTCCCACTAAGCCCTGGGTCCCTGGTACCCAGCAGCCCGCAGGTGGGATTTGGCAGGTGCTCGGCGCCAGGGCCGCTGTTCCCACCAGCGCCTCATCGTGCCGCGTGTCTCCCTAGGGTGAGCCTGGCGAAGCTGGCGAGCCTGGCCTTCCGGGAGAAGGAGGCCCCCCGGTGAGTGAGTGGGCACTGGGAAGAGGGGCGGGATGCACCTGAGTGGCCGTGTGGACAGGTGCTGGATCAGAAGCTCAGCCCTGCTTCAGTTTCCCCATTCATCAAGTGGGAGTCATAAGCCCTCTGTGCCCACCTCAGAGTTACCGTAAACAAGTTGGGGAGTGAGCACGTGTGCACGCGTGTGTTTGCGCATGCACAGAATTTGGCAACCTCCCGTGACCAGTGGCCCACAGTGTCTGCTGTCCGTGATGTCCCAGGCCCTTTCTCAGGCTACCATAAATGTGGGGGTGACTGTTGTCACCCCATCACGCCAGGCCTTCGAAGTCCGGATGAACGTTCACTGTGAGGCCAGCCCGAGGGTGGCTTTTGGGCCCAGGCGGCAGCTGGAGACCGTAGGTGGCCAAGGCCTCCTGGGGCTTTAGCTGCCGCCCCCACCCGAGCACCGTGGTCCTGCCTGCTGTCTGATCCAGCCGTCGGTCCCTCCTGGAGAGCTGCGTCTTGGCCTCAGAGAGCCCCGGAAAGCCAGGGCTCCTCAGCCCATCTCGGGCGCACACGCAGTTAGCGGCTGGCCCCGAGGCCAGTGCAGCAGTGCTTGGAGAGGGCTGTCGGGGTGTGCTGAGGACCCGGAGGCGTCCCGCAGGCCAGCGCCTGCCATGTCAGCCCTGAAAGCTGGACCCTGGCTCTACCCTCCAGGGACCCAAAGGAGAAAGGGGAGAGAAGGGCGAGTCCGGCCCTTCTGGTGCTGCTGGACCCCCTGGACCCAAAGGCCCTCCCGGAGATGACGGTCCCAAAGGCAGTCCAGTGAGTACTTCTGTGATGCTGGGGGACCCACAGAGCGGGGCTGGGGATCCCCGCACCCCAGAGCATTTTGATTTGTCAGCAGTGCGTGCTTTGCTCTGGGAATGGCTTCGGGACCAGTGCATGTCTTGGGGTAATTTCCCCAAAGTCTAGAGGTTTGCACACCAGCTACTGAGCGACATGGTGGAGGTGAGAGCAAGCGTGGGTAGAGGAGAAGGCCTCCGGAGGGTCACCTTCATAGACTAGCAGCCACCGACATGGACACACAAATGACAGTCGCCCTGGGGCATGCCCCGCCTCTGGCCTGCCCTGATTTGGCATCAGGAGTGGCTTCAGAGAGGCATGTTCTAGAAACCTGAAGGTCCAGGTTTTGGCATGTTTCTGGAAAGCAAGAGACCGGCCAATCCCTGCTCTGCCCACCAGCCAGGCTCGTTGGCTTTGTGAGACACTGCACGTGACAGGGCTTCCGGGTCATAGCGTCCTCTGAGGTGTCAGAGTTGTTGGACTGCTCTAGGAGCCGGACGGTGGCAGGTGGTTTTCTGGGGCGGTGACTATGTGGCTGAGCGTGGTCTCGGCAGGTCGCTAACGGCCGTGGCTGCCCCCTCCACCGCCCTCTCTCCTTTTTAGGGCCCGGTGGGTTTTCCTGGAGATCCTGGTCCCCCTGGAGAGCCCGGCCCTGCGGTAGGTGTCCATGAGGGCAAAACCCCTCCATCCCTGTAGCCCCTCTCCCCTTTCTTCTGGTTGTTTCCTTTCCATGAGTCCTTGCTGGGGCGCGGCACTCTCCCAGGGGGCGTGACGTGCCGATGATCGGGAGAGAAACTGTGTCCCCCTTTTAGCAGCCATGTGCTGGCACCAGGGTGGATCTGATTTGGGGAAGGGGCTGAGGCTGCACGGGGCACTAGTGGGTAAACCCAGAGTGCTGTCTGGAAGATAGCAGGAGCTTGTCTTTGTCCCTGCAGGGTCAGGATGGTCCCCCTGGTGACAAAGGAGACGATGGTGAACCTGGGCAGACGGTGAGTCCACAGCCCGACCCGGCTTCGTGCTGGAAAGTGCTGGTGTGTTCCCGGCACTTTGCTTGGTTCATTTCTGAGAAAAACCTGAGCCCAGCCCCTCGTGTGATTCTCAGCTGTGGCAGCGACTCGCGAACTCCATCAGAGGGTCTGTTAAAAGCTACAGACGCTCTTTTCAGAATAGGAAAGTGCGTGCTCAGTCCTGGCAGGTTCAGTCCCGGCAGTGATTTTGCTCATGGCGCCGGGGCTCGCAGGACCTGCCCCCACACCCGACAGTAGCAGCGGTGCTTCCTCGTACCCGAACCCCTATCCTCGCGGGCTGAGCACCCCACCCATGGGGCCGTTCCTGCCTTGACTGAGCTCGCACTAGACATGGCAGAGTGTTGCAAACACTGCCTCGAGCCAAGACAATCTCTCGGGGATGGATGGACCCAAACATGCCCCAGGGCAGGATATGGCTTGGAGGGGACCCCTGGGGCCTCTTGGGTCTCCCTTGCCCCCTTCTGCACCTAGCAGGGCAAACTGCTGCCAGGAATTATGGACCCAAGGGCAAAAGGCCTGTGTCACTGGTTTTCCAGGGGCAGCTGTGCAAAGAAAGGGTTAGGGACACAGCTCTGGGGCCAGATTCTCCAACAGATGTGCCCATGTCGCCACATGCTGGCCTGTGCCCTGGGGACAGTACGTGTCCCCCTTCCGTGTAAAGGGATGCTAAGGACCCCCCCAGCCAGGTTGCAGCGAGGATGACGCCCATCATGGGAAAGTTCTCCTCCAACCTGCAGCCAAACTGCGGTGGGGGCCATGTGCTGAGTGCGGGGGCCGCAGCAGAGAAGTCCCAGGCGACCGTCTCTTGGGATCTCTTGTGCTGGCCGAGGAGAGATCAGATTGAAATTCTGGGTGGTTTGCCACGATTTCGTCCAACAGGCCCTGATACTAATACTCCGTGTGTTCTTTCTCCAACACCAGGGATCCCCGGGCCCTACTGGTGAACCAGGTCCGTCCGGGCCTCCAGGAAAAAGGGTAAATAGTTCTGCGAGCGCATCCTTGGTGTCAACGTCCTGCATGACATGTGTCCCCCCGCCCTGCCTCCCTCACCGTTTTGGCTGGGGCCGTGGTGCTCTGAGCAGCCCTGATGGGGAAGGTGCTTGCGTTTGGAGTGTGTTCTCCACTCAGCTTCCTGCCACATCATCGGGCTGCACACCCGCTGGGACCAGTGCTGACACCATCCGAGATATCCATCGTGGGAGAAAAACAGCCACAGACCTGAAAAACCCCTTTTCCCCAGCTCAGATTTTACCTAAAACTCAGGATAAATGACAAGGCGTTCTTTGCACAGCGGATGATCCAGTCATTTCCTGGTGCTGCAATAAACGGAGCTGCCTGGCGTGCGCCCGGGCCCAGGAGGCCACCCAGCACTTGTGGCGTCAAGGGCCTCCATAGACGGCCCGCGGGGCCTTTCTCTGGGACTGGGGTCCTCGGGAGGGACTCATGCTGAGGGCCTGCATCTGTGTTGGGCGGCAGCCAGGGCAGACCTGCACCCCGCACCCCTGGGCCCAGGCCCGTCTGTGTCCACACGCGGAGCTCATCGCTCTGCTGCTGCGGCCACACAGCCACTGTTGTTCTCTTACTTTTTCCAGGGTCCCCCAGGTCCCGCAGGCCCTGAAGGCAGACAGGGAGAGAAAGGAGCCAAGGTAACGTGCGTTTCGGCCAGGCTGGGCTGTGCATAGGCCTTCCAGAGGGGAGCGGTGGGTGGGAGGGGGCAATGTGTGGACAGAGGAGGCCACACGGCCCGGGAGTGGCCTCCGGGTACCTGGCTCATGGGCAGCCTGTGGAGGGGAGCCGGTTCTCTCTGCAGGAGGCAGCAGGTGGTGGCTGGGGGCACGGGCATCTGACCCTGGCACCACAGTCTATCCCCCGCCCAGCCTGCGGGAGGGGAAGTGAGCGGGTGCGGGAGTTGGGGGTCCAGGGCTGAGTCCCACTGGGCCAGAGAGCCAGCCACGCTGCAGCTGCCCACCCCTGCAATGGGGATGATGACAGTGCCCACCTCAGGGGGCCAAGGGAAAGATGGGGGGCCCAGGCAGTTAGCGCATGAACTGGCCCCGGAGCACACAGGAGGCTGTCCTCAACGTGAGGTGACTGGTGGGCCCGAGATGGTACCATCACCTCCCTTCTGCGGATGCCTGTCGTTCAATGACACAGTGGTGGGGGTCTCCAGGCTGCACCCCTGCGTGGGAAATGGCGGCTATGGCCACTGTGGCCGTGGTCGGCATGGTCAGAGGGAGGCTGGCAGCCCATTGGCTGAGGAAGTTAGCGAGGTGGTGCGTTGGCCAGGGCAGCCTCCATAGGAGTGTGGAGAATTGGAGCAGCCCCCGGATGCCACTCTGTGCTTGCTGCCCTGCAGGGAGAAGCCGGCCTGGAAGGCCCCCCTGGGAAGACTGGCCCCATCGGCCCACAGGGCGCCCCTGGGAAGCCTGGGCCTGACGGCCTGCGTGGGATCCCGGGCCCCGTGGTGAGTGGGCTGAGCAGGCCCGGGAGGGCGCAGGGGCTGCCGAGGGCAGAGGTGTGGGGCCCGAGCACTCACGCGGAGGGTCTCTGTGTTTCAGGGTGAACAAGGTCTCCCGGGGTCCCCAGGCCCGGACGGTCCCCCTGGCCCCCTGGTGAGTGACATTCCCTGGGGCAGTGGGGGAACGTTTGCCACTAAACCTTTCGGGATGAGGACTCTGACCCCTCTCTCTCCTCCCACAGGGTCCCCCAGGACTCCCCGGCCTTAAAGGAGACTCCGGTCCCAAAGGTGAAAAGGTAAGGGGACCCCAGAGCCCCCTCCTATACCCTCGGTTTCAAACCCAATGGGCTGTGGACGTGGCCCCGCGTCGTCATGTGCCTGCTGTGGCTGTGAGGGGTGCCGGCGGCAGTCAGACAAAGGGACGTGGACCTTTGCTCTGGAGGCTCATCCCCACCTGCGGGGAGCCCCGGGCAGTTCAGGAGGTCCCCATGGCCCCTGAGAGCTGGCAGAGAAACTTCTGGCTGGTACTGAGGCCCCGGGTGGAGGGTGTTGGGCACCCCAGGAGCAGCTGCTGGCCCTGGGCACGGTGGTCTCGGGCCTCCCCGCAGGGGTCGTGGGAGCTCTGCAGCGGGACAGAGCCCTTTCGCTCTGTAACGAGTGCTGATTTTTTGCTACTTTTGTTGACTTATTTACAAATGTAAGATGTGCTCACAGGCCAAACAGTTGTACGTGAAGAAGGCAACTCGATCTCTTCTCCATCTAATGTCTACCCCACCCACCCGCAAGCCCCAAAGCAGGGAAAGCTGGGGGATCCTTCCAGAACTTTCTATGGGCTCATGTAAACACACAGAAAAACATATAAATAACTGTATAAAGCACATGCCGTGGATTTTTTTTTTTAAAGGAAATAACAAATGATTACGGTCTGTGATTCCTTCTGCGTCAGTCCACAAAGTTTGTTTCGGTTCTTTGTAAGAGCCGGCGTACGTACTTGCCATCCACAAAGGACAGAGGACACACATAGACAGACATAAAAATCACCATTCCGGAACAGCCCTTTCATCTCTCTGGGCTGTGTCTGTGTCTCTGTTTTCAGGTGTGACTTGTGTCTGTGGTTTGTCCCCGACCTGTCTGTTGAGTTTGTTCCCTTCCAGGATATGCTCGCTGGTGGCTCTGTGGCTTCCGTGGCAGGGCTGTGCCGCTGTGCCCACTGGCCCGCTGTAGCCAGGTGTGGGGCCAACACCTCTTCGTGTCTTTGCTTTCCAACAGGGTCATCCCGGCCTGATCGGGCTCATCGGACCTCCGGGTGAACAGGGTGAGAAGGGCGACCGTGGCCTCCCCGGCCCCCAGGGCTCGCCTGGTCCTAAGGGAGAACAGGTGCGTGAGATGTCCTCTTGCCCTAGGCTGGCAAGAAGCAGCTGAGAACCCTGGGCTCTAGTCCCCAGAGGACCTGAGGCAGGTTAGAGCCTGGAAGGGCGTCCTCCTATCTGCAGACCTGGGCGTCCTACTTTGCAGACAGGGACCACCGTTGCGGGGGCCGGGCTCTCCCAGAGCGTGGGGAGCTGTGCTGATGGGCAGGCAGCATTCCCTCTGCGTTGCCGCGGTGGCCTCAGAGCTGGAGGAACTCAGATGTCAAATCACGTGTCTCCTATCTCTGAGTGACAAGAGCCTCTGACCCAGCTGACATTCACCAGTATAATAGGACAGTGCCTGGGCGTCCGTGCCTTGCCCCAGACGCACACGGTGGACCCCAGACTTTCCTGGAAGCCACTGTAGCTACTGGAGTTTGCACCTTCAACGAACCACAGCTGAGGAAACCCTAGCCAAAGAGTTTGCCCTGCCCTGCGACTGGGAGTCACCTGGACGTGGCCTCGCCTGGGAAGAGTGGCATGTGCCCTGGAGGCAGGAGAGGGGATGAGGGGATGTGCTGTGTCTCTACCCTTCCGCCTTGAGGGCCACGTGTCCTCATCTAGCGTGGGAATTGCCACGTCCCAGGAAGATGTGCAGGGTACACATGTGCCCAGCAAGCCGTGCCCACCTCCACCCGTGCCCGGCCTGGAAGGTGTCAGGACACAGGGGACAGAGCGGGAGCAAACGGTGTCCCTAAGCCGGGAGCAAAGTGGAACCCCTCACTGGGCCGCGGGGCAGCTGCAGGGTGATATTGGGGGGCGGAGCTTGTTGGAAACCCTGCCATGGGCCATCGTCCTCCTAGGCCACCAACCATTTCCCACTGGCCAGTGTCCCAGGCCACCCTCAGAGGAGTGCTGCCCAGGGTGTCAGGGTGGAATCCAGGGTCCCCACAGCCACAAGGAAAGCACCCCTCGGTGTCCACCCTCTTCGCTCACTCGCCCCCACCCCACACTGTGGTCTTGGCAGTGCTGCTGGTGGCAGGTGCTGACCCAGAGGTGCAGGCTGGAGGGTCTGCGGGCTGCTCAAAATGGCTCAAAGCCGGAATTGTGCCTGCATGACCAAGGACGGGGGAGCATGCCTCCCCGGTGACATTAGGCTGCCAGCCTTCCGCCACCCTTGCTCGTGGCTTAAGCTCCAGGATAGTCTGTGTGGAATCTGGGGCTCAGGTGCAGAGGCTCCGGGGCGCCCTCCGGCTGCACAGGCACTGGTGACAAAGCAAGCAGAAGTTGCTCTGCACAGCCAGCTCCGCCTGAGCTGCGCGGGAAGGAGCCAACGGGGGAGAGGGTCTGAGCAGAGACGTGGTGTGTGCCGACAGACAGAAAGGAAGGGCAGGACAGACAGAAAGGAAAAGACTGCAGGACATTCACTGCCCACGCCAGGCTTCTTTTAGTGGGGAGACCAACGCCATGAACAGAGACAGAGACAGGGGTTCAAGTCAGGGCCGCGGCGTTGGAGAGATCATTTCTGTATTTCATACAGAGCATGAAAAAGGGATGTCTCAACCCAAGTCACCTCCCCATGGCCCTGTGGGTACAAGAGAGTCCTTCCAGCCCAGACAGGGGAACAGCGCTGGGGGCTGTCAGCCTCGGGTTGGATGCTCAGGCCAGCCCAGGTCGACGGCTCACCCGAGAGTGCTCCGGCCCCGAGACTGGAGAGCAGCCCAGACAGAGGCTGTGACAGGCCAGAGGGGCTGCCTTAGGGAAGAGATGGCGAGGGGACCTGGTGACGCACCACGCCGCAGTTCCTCCTCTTCTGAGGGTGACAGCCTGCATTCTCTGCTTCTTTTCAGGGTATCACTGGTCCTTCTGGCCCACTCGGGCCCCCTGGCCCCCCTGGCTTGCCGGTGTGTATCTGGGAGGGGTGGGCGGGGGCAGGGGTGAGCGGGTCTGGGCCTTGGTGTGGGGCTGAAGAGTTACATACAGTCACCTAGCCAGCAGAACAGGGACCCCCAGGTACATTTGCCCATTAACCCTACACCAGGGTTTTAAGTGACACCAGCAAGGAAGTGGGGTCCCTAGTCCCTGGCTTCTGATTGGGGAGCTGGGGGGAGGAGCCTCTGCCTCTGGACTCTTCAGGGAATGAGGATACCTGTCTGTGGTCTGTGGGCACCTGGGGGAGGTTGGGGAGCAGTTTCTGGCTCTCCAGGCCCCCCAGTCTGTAGGAGCAGGCCAGCGTGATCCAGACCTGAGAAGCAGTGGTTCCCTCCTCTGGCCCCCACCCTGGGGCCCCCCACATTGTGGGGAGACAGTACTCCAAGGGCATCCAGGAGGCCCGAGTCTCTACTTGCCGCTACCCAGTCTGTGTGGGCTGGGCCTTGGGGATGTGTGTCCCAGAGGGCCCTGGCTGCCCTGAGGCCGGCCCCTGCTGTATGCAGCGGGAGGGGAGGCAGAGCGCATCGGTCCAGCCCTGCTGAGGCCAGGATGTGCTCTTTTGCCCTGTCCTTTGGTGGTTGCCTGAGCTGTGACTTCCCAGCTCGACAGGAAGGCAGGGCAGCTCTGTGCCGCTCTGTGGGGTGAACGCCAGCCAAGCCCTGGCCTTGCCCCGCCTCCGACAGCCAAGTGCAGACGCAGACTCGTGGGTGGGGGACACGGCCGCGAGGGGGTGAAGCCCAGGCTGCGCAGGACTGTCAGGGTGGGGCCCAGAGATGCGGGGCTGCTCTAACCTTCTGTTCTCCGCTCCTGCAGGGTCCTCCGGGTCCAAAAGGTGCTAAGGGCTCCTCGGTAAGTACTGCGCTGCCCTGATCCGGGCAGCGGGGCAGGGTGCGGTCCCCTAGCACGAGAACCACCCTGGATGCCCATCTGCGCTCAAGGAGGCCCTGCCCTTGGGCTCCTCCTCTTTCCAAACTACCTGGGCATGTCTCAGACCGAGGTGCTCGGGCCGCTTGTCCCTGCCGTGGGAAGGACCCTATCCCCCGAGTTCCCATCTCGGGGCGTGCAGGAGCGTGGAGGGGTCTCTGCCATCCCCATCCCTCCCCCACAAGGGTTTCCAGGGACCATTCGAGAGCTGAGGGTGGATTCAAAGTCATCTTGTGCCTCTGTCTGTGACCAAGTGTTGATTCTCTTCTCCTTCCCCAGGGTCCAACTGGCCCAAAGGGTGAGGCAGGCCACCCTGGACCCCCTGGCCCGCCGGTATGTAGCCCTTGCAGAGAGGGAGGCTGGTGGGGGTGCTGGGTATCATGGGAAGGGTCTGTTTTTGGGGCTAAGACTTGATGAAACCAGCGCTGCTTGCCTGGGGGGCTCATCCCTGGGGTACAGCAGGGGAAAATGAGTCACACAGGCTTGCCCACATGCTCACAGGCCAACTGGCCCTGGGAAGAACAGTGGGCCAGGTGAGAGAGTGCGTGCACACGCGTGTGTACGGACATATGTATATGGTGTGTGCATGTGCGCCATATGGGGGCGCATCAGGCCAGCCCCCGAGGTGCAGGTTGGAGCTTGTGTAAACCAGGTGTGGCGAGTGCACCAGCGATGCCCCCTTTGGCCGTGCAGTCTCTGCCCGCCGGGCCCACCTGGAAGTGAAGGGCTCTTGGGTCAGCAGGCCCTCACGTGGCCCCACTGTGCCCAGCCCCAGCGGGCTGCAGCGACAGGAGAGGGGAGGTCCCATTGCTTTCCATAAGGCTCGGCCTTTGGTCCAGCCAGGACAGAATGGCAGAGGGGGCGCAAGGCCACAGAGGCAGGAGGGGCTGGGCCTCGGGGCACCCAGGACAAGGCTCAGGGAGAGGCACTCAGTGCAAGTGGGAACCCAGAGGAGGGATGGGCGTGGAATGTTCCAGAGCCAGGGAAGAGGGAAGAAAGCAGTGCCGGGATAGACAGAAGTCTGTGCAGCCCAGGTGCCCGGGTGGCCCCTGCCACCCTGGGACCCCTCGTGTCCCCTCCCACCCACTGCTTCCCTGTTCTTCCCTCCAGGGCCCCCCGGGCGAGGTCATCCAGCCCCTGCCAATCCAGGCGTCCAGGACGCGGCGGAACATCGACGCCAGCCAACTGCTGGACGACGGCAACGGGGAGAGCTACGTGGACTACGCGGATGGCATGGAGGAGATCTTCGGCTCGCTCAACTCGCTGAAGCTGGAGATCGAGCAGATGAAGCGGCCGCTGGGCACGCAGCAGAACCCCGCCCGCACCTGCAAGGACCTGCAGCTCTGCCACCCCGACTTCCCCGACGGTGAGCGCCGGAGGCAGCGGTCGGCCCCACGGGGGCCCCCGGGACAGACAGACTGTGGCGAGGACAGCACGGCCAGGCACCGCCTCCCGTCTTGGGGTGCAGAGCAGGGGCTCCCCCTGGTTGACCTCACAGGGGCATTGCAGGGGTGAGGCAGTGTCGTCCTAGGAGGCAGGGAAAAGAGGCCAAGGCTGTGAGGCCAGACAGCCGGTTCTAGTCTCACCTTAGCCATCTTCGGGCAGGTAGCCTGCTCGTCCCGGCCTCGTGTCCCGGTCTGTCAAATGGGAGTGACGACTCCTGTGGGAAGACAGTGATCTGAGACCACGGCGTGCTTTTGGCTGGCACATAGCAAGCGCCGAGTGAGGGTGAGCGTCGGGGTCGTGTCGGACCTTGCGCACGAGCGAGCAGGCTTCAGACTCTGTTCACCACCAGGTCCCAGACTCCCCCCACCGTCAGTGAATCCCGCACCTGCTGCACAACAGAATCGTATGGCCGCCTTCCCTCCGGGCAGCGTGAACGCTTCTCCTACAGGATTCGAGGGAGTCCGTAGTTCCAGTAGACTCTGACTCCACCTGCATGAACTGCCAGAGTTCATTCCAGAACATTCTCTGCATTTCTGTCCACCCAGAGAGAGCCCCCCCCCCCGCAGTCACCGGAGCATGTGCGCAGCGTGCCCCACGCTCCCGCTGAGTGCTTGGTGAACCAGTGTCTGTGTCTCCTTACCGGCCAGCAGGAAAAGCAGAGTGCGACCTCAGAAAGGTCCCGTGTCAGTGGTGGTGTGGCGCTGGCTGGCATTTTACCTGCGGGACTGGAATGTCCCGGTGGCTTCCAGAACCACCCGGGAAGCAGTTCTCATGATTCTGCCTCCCTCACTGTCCCCATCCAGGTGAATACTGGGTAGATCCCAACCAAGGGTGCTCCAGGGACTCCTTCAAAGTTTACTGCAACTTCACGGCCGGAGGGTCGACGTGCGTCTTCCCAGATAAGAAGTCGGAGGGGGTGAGTCCCTGCGTCCTTTGCTTGCCCCGGCAGGGCTTCCTCCCGTGACAGGGCAGGCCCAGGGCTCCAGATGCTTCTCCTGTACACAGCTTAAAGTACGAAAACCAGAGATCAAGCAGTGTCGTAAGTGAGAGTGTTTTTCTAGAAGTAGGCCTGAAGTTGTTTTAGGAAGAAATTGTTTGTCAGTAAAATGGGTTTGTGCAGTCTGGGGTTACGGAAGGCTGAGGGTTTTCCACCTGCCACCTGGTGTGGGGACTTCAACCGCTGGGTGTGAAAGCCTTTCTCAGGTGACTCAGTGAGACCCGCCTAAAGCCCTGTGAGGGAATTTGGGGACTAGTATAATAAAGCGACCCAAAGACATCTAGAAGCTACCCCTTTCCTCAATTCTCAGTGCCAGCTCATTTCCCAGGGGTTTGCTCCATTCCCTACCAAGTGCTTTATTTTAAAGTCTGTCTGTAATAGTGAGGAGTTAGGGGTGAGTAGTTCGGTTCCGAGTCATTGACACTGTGGAATGTCACTTAAAGAGCCCAGGGGCCTCAGCTCTGCGGTGGGAGCTCGTGCGGACAGGTGTGCGCATGTGGATTTGTGGGCGAGGCAGGCAGGCATGTGCGCGAGCCCGTTTTCCTTCAATCGTGTACTTGAGGCGGGGCCCACATTGGCCCAGGACGGGGGAAGGACAGGTCCCTGCTCTAACCGGGAAGGTGACTAGGACTCCGGCCTTCAAGCCGGCACGAGCCTGAGCAGACAGTTCCTCCATAAGGTCCCCCTCGGAGGCTCGCTCTTGTCCCGTGACCCCCAGTGGAGGCAGCTGTCCTCTGGAGGCCACGCCAGTTTTCCGCGCGGGTCCAGCACAGACGTGTGCTGCGCTCCACAGCAGCAGCGTCCTAGTGGCCTCAGGCCCCGCAGGAGCAGTTCCTGCTGGAGGGAGAGCAGCTAAGTCCTCCCTGGGGACCACCACCTCGTCACTCGCTAAATCACCCCTAAACGCGGTAAGCGCCAGCACCCCCTTGGGTCGGAGCCTGCTGGCGGCACACGGCACACTGGCTGGGAGATTTGTGGGCCTCTCGGGGCATGTGTCCCCTCCCCCACCTTGACATTGTAAATGCTCCGGAACCTGCTTTCCTAGCAGCCAACCTGAGAGAGGATTCGAGCATCAGGACCTTCCATCTCAGTTCTTGTTTCCTTCCCTTTGGCCGGAGGCCCAGGAAGGAGTTCAGTTAGAAAGATGTCGCTTTTCATCCCTCTTTCACGGTCTGTCCTCTGCAAATGGCCTCGCTGCTGGGGAACTCAGGACAGAATCCCCGATGGGCAGAGGCTTCCTAGGCAGCGTAGCTGGCATCCACAGCAGCATGAGGCCTCTGGGTGACCCCACGGCTCCTTGCTCTTCCCGCCAGGAGTCCGCGGGCTGGGCAATGGCCGCTCAGCCAAGGGCAAATGGAGACCCTCCCTGGGTGGCCCTGGGCAGGCCTCCTTGGAGCTGCAGGTCCACAGCAGAAGGCCGGGTGAAGCTGACACTTGCTCCATCTCTGCACTGTCCCAGGAGAAAGTTACCCTCGTGTCCCGGCTTGGCATTGACAGCAGCAGCCTTGGAAACAAGGGAGAGAGTGGGAGAGTTCTGGGTGGGGCAAGAGGCAGGTTAGACACCCCTTTTCCTCCAGCGGGTCCCCTTTTCTGGCTCTACTGGCACAAGGCCCCCTCGGAGGAGAAAGCTGGGGGGTCAATAAGGAAACGGACTTCTGCTTCCTCAGCACGAGTGACTGGGGCCTGGGCCCTGTGGGACCTGCGTCAGCCCAGGCTGGGGACAGGCCGCCCCATGGCTCTTTCTCTCCACGCCTGCAGCAAGTAAATCCACGGGTAGCTGCGGTCCCCTGGTTCCTGCTCGTGCAGCCCAGCAGGTCTCCCTCCTAGAGGAAGGGCCCAATCGTCCGTCCGTCCATCCCCCCCACAGCGTTGCCACGGCCTGCTCGGCTGGCCTGTCCGTGTATCCCCAGGCTCAGCAAACCCCACGTGGGGCCCTCCCTGGAGGGGGCAGGGGCTGTCCCTTGTGATGAAGTGTGTTGGCTTCGTGCTGCAATTCCAGGAAGGCTTTGGAGGAGCGGGCCTTGGTCTCCTGTCAGCAGGAGACCAGCTGGTGACTTGGAGGGAAACCCACAGTCCCCGGTCCCCAGAGAAGACCCCCACCACACACTTCACACGCACTCACCCCATGCCATAAACCACACCACACACGCACACACACAAACATAACACAAATGCATATACCACACATACACACACAACCTCACAAACCACACCACACACACATCACATACATACACCCCATACCACACCACATACACACACAACACAAATGCACATACCACACATACACACACAATACCACAAACCACACCACACACACATCACATACATAGACCCCATACTACACCACACCACACAGTACCACAAACCACACTGTACACACCACACACCTCACCACACACGCGCAGCTGGCGCGGCCCCAGGCCGTGAGGACAGGAGCAGGTGCCCACATCCCTCGTGCATCAGGAAATGTTGGCTCTTGTCACCTTCGGCACTGTCTTTAAGGCTCCGTCGTTCATTCATTCATTCATTCACTCAACAAGCATGTCCAGCAGTTCCCAAGCGCCGAGCACGGTGCTGGAGGCCTGACGTTCGAGGCCTGCTCAGTGCAGGGTGCGACCTGCCTGCGAAGCACCCTGGCAGGCGCCTGGCACCCATCACCACCCTGGGCTGTTATCCTCATCTGCATCATCCCAGTCTGTGCCCGAGGGCCTCGGCTCCCAGGGCCCCCGGGGCCAGCTGGCCCGCAGTGAGCGCTGCCGCAGCGCCTCGTGGTGGAGGGCGCGGGCCGGGGAGCGGGGCTCCTCTGGAGGCGAGAGAAATAACCCTTTCATTTTCTGTTTCTCTCCCTCTTCGCCTCCCCTGCCGGATGTGCAGGCCAGAATCACTTCTTGGCCCAAAGAGAACCCGGGTTCCTGGTTCAGTGAATTCAAGCGCGGGAAACTGGTAAGGTGCCTCGCTCCCGCGCGGTTGTGGCTTTAAACCCACCCGTCTCGTATCTTGCAGAGTAAAATGGCCCGCTGGCCCAAAGAGCGGCCCTCCACCTGGTATAGTCAGTACAAGCGCGGTTCCCTGGTAAGTGGCCACCCCGGCCCGGCCACCTGGCACTGCGTGCTTGCAACACGGCCGGCTCACGGCGGCTCGGGCTGGCTCACGGCTCTGCATGGGACTAACGGCCGCCGTGTGCCACACCTGCTCTCGCCCTTTGGCCAAAACGCTCCGCGTCATGTGACTGCGAGATTCAGCAGGGTGTGGAGTCCTCTCCTCCCACCCTCCCCATTCCGAGGAGACTTCATTGCAGCCTGGAGTAGGCGGTTGGTTTTCCATTTAGACTTAGGGTGCCCAGAGCTGGGGGTGAGCCCCACGCCAGGCCAGTCCACTGCCTGGGAGCTGAGGTCAGAGACGCCAGGGGCGGGGCGGCTCCCGCTCAGTCCAGCGGTGGGTCAGTGGAAACGGATCCCAGACCTCCCAACTGTTCCAAGTTCTTGCGGAGACCCACGCCATCCATCCCCTCTTCCTGCAGCCCAGGGACCGCTGACGGCCCACCGGCCATGCGGCTCTCAGTTGCACCCTACACGACTGTGTTGCTTGTGTTTTAACTCCTGGGGGTCTGTGCTTACGTAGCCCATCCCTGAAAGGAAGACAACTTGGCATTCCTTGAAAGACCCACACTGGGTGCTTTTGTGGCCAGCACAGGCACCGAAAGCCAGTTTGGACTACTGTGTGGGCCCAGCGCTGCCTCCGCACCAGGGAGCATTTTCCCTGCACATCGCGGGTTTGATTTGGGCCCTTTTCTGGATAAAGAGCCAAGTTCCCTCCCAGCAAGTTAGGGGATCAAGCTTCCAGAAGGCAGACGGGCTCCTGGTGCCATTAGAGCCCAGATTTCCCTTCACTCCCTTCCTGGGATCTGGTGGCCCCACGCCCAGGTGGCCCTGGAAGGACGTCCTTTCTCGCCCAGGAGCCAGCCTGGGTTATGTGGCTTCCGGCCTGACCGTCAGCCCCTGGTTGCTGCACCCAGACGGCACCAGCCCCAGCCTCTCTGGGAGGATGCAGAGGCCACGTCCCCACCCAGGCATTCAGAGAGCAGTGGCTTCGGGCCACTTTTGCTCTGCCCACGCCTCGGAAGCCCGTCGTCCCTTAACCTGGACACTGCGTGGCTAGTCGTTAACATCTCGTGCCCTCGTTGACGTTCAAGCCATTCCAGCTGCTGCCCGACGCTGACGGTTTGCGCGCACTCGCCGGCGTGTGTGCGGCTTCCTCTGTGTGCTGAGCTGGGCCCGGGCGCCCTGTGCTCCCTCTCTTCCGCTGTGTTGCCTCCCCCTCGCTTGTCCTCCCAGTGAGCTGCCGGCGCAGGGAAGGACCTGAACGGACAGCACTCGGAGCAGGCCAGTGGCCATGGCCACTCGGCCTGGGTGGACAGAGGGTGGGGACATGGCGTAAGGGAGCAGGCAGGGAAGGGGCGTGGGGGACGAAGCTGCCTGGGGCCGGGGAGGTGGCAGGGTCTGTCCTGCAGTCCCGCTGGTTACCGCCTGCGCGCAGCCCCGCCTACCCGCTCCCGTGACGGCGCTCACCCCACCGTCCAAAACGTGAAAAACGGAAAATGTCCACTTTCCTCACTCAGAGAAAACGGTTCTAAAGTACCCACCGTGGCTGCCAGCCCACGTGGCCTCCTCCGACTACGGCCTGTCTCAGACATTGAGAGGCAGGGCGTGCAGGGCCCATCCGGGGGAGATTCCCGCTTACCTCTGGGGTCTCCCCACACCCTCGTCTCTCGCTCTGGGAGCTTCCTAAGTGGACAGGAGACCGGCGGAGGTCTCCCCTCAAAGGTCCTGGGCTCGCCCTGCGGGGGCTGCCCTGGCCGTGCCACGCTGAGACCGCGCTGCGGCGACCCTTCCTGCAAGAGGGCAGCATCTCGCCCTGGGGGAGTGGGCAGGCCTGACAGGCCTGGTGGGCGCGGGGGTGGGCGCGGGGGCTTCAGGTCCTTCCTGGCCGGCGCTGCCACGGCCTCCCCTGCGCATGCCTCCTCTCTTGAGTCAGTCACTTTCCGCCCAGACGGAGCTCCGGACGCGCAGACCGTGGTTGGTATCTCACTTTCCTCCTCAAGGGCTGCCTGAGGTTGCCGTTGCCCCGTCCTCGCGTGTGGAGTTTGCTGATGGCTTGGGGACCCTGTGTGTCTTGCAGCCCTGGAGGGAAGGAGCAGCCTCCCTCTTTACTTGGGTTCTCTCTAGCTGGAGCTGTTAAAAAAGCAGATTATGAAGTGTGTCCCTCCTTCTCCCCATATCCCCAGCCCACGCACTCCTGGCAATATTGATTTAAATTCCTCACGTGTTTAGTGTGGGTCTTTTGGAGCGGGCTGGGAACAGGGTCTGAAGCAGAATGGTGTTCGGGCGACAGCTGCCCAGGTGAGGACAGCTGGTCTCAGACGCTGCAGACAGAACGGGCCCAGCCCTGCTCAGCCAGGCCTTCCGTGAGAGGGGCCTTCGGGGCCTGCCGGGGCGGGGAGAGAGGCTCAGGCCTCGTTTCGGGGGCTGGGAAGCACCCTCATCCCCGGCACCGTCGAGTGTTTCGGGAAGCTTGGTTTGCAAAAGAGACGCTGAAATCGAGACACGTCTCTTGGGGCTCCCTGCACCAGCCCCTGGGCTGGCTGAGCTAACAGCCCAGCTTTGGGTACCCAGCTGGTGTCGCCCAAAAAGCCACTTAAGACGTAGCACGTTCTCTCCCTGGTGCCTCTCCTGAACTTGCCGTAGGGCGGGGGCTCTCAGTGGCAGTCCTGTCACCAGAGTCCTGGGCTGCCCCTTCTGCACAGCAAGGCAGCTGCCGGAGCCCGGCCGCAGGAAGGCCTGCTCGCTGCCCTGGGAGGCCTCCCCTGGAAGGGGGAAGAGTGGCCGAGAGGAGTGGGTGGGTCATTTTAAGTCCCCGAAGGAACGAGGCATGGTGATTCACTCGGCTCCTGGGAGCCCCCTAGAGAGCTGGAGGCTGCTGGCCTCAGGGCTCTGTGGGTGCAGCGTGTTTCCAGGCAGTGCCCTCCAGGAGACAGGACACGGGTGACACCCGGCGTGGTGTGCACTGGGCTTTGCTGCCACTGAGTCCCTTTCCCGCCGACCCGCAACTCTTCCTCTCCCCTACCAGCTCTCCTACGTGGACGCCGAGGGCAACCCCGTGGGTGTGGTGCAGATGACCTTCCTGCGGCTGCTGAGCGCCTCTGCCCACCAGAACGTCACCTACAACTGCTACCAGTCGGTGGCCTGGCAGGACGCAGCCACGGGCAGCTACGACAAGGCCATCCGTTTCCTGGGCTCCAACGATGAGGAGATGTCCTACGACAACAGCCCCTACATCCGCGCCCTGGTGGACGGTTGCGCTGTGAGTGTCCCGCACCCCCACCCCGGGTGACGTCGTGTGCCTGTGCCTCCGTGGACTCGGTCCTCACTCAGCACCCTGCCGTGGGGCGCCTGCTGTGTGCGGGCCCTAAGCTGCCTGCTGGAGGGGGATGGAGGGCCCCAAATGGGGCCCCTGCCCCCAGGCAGCCCTGCGGTTACCAGAAGACGTGGAATCCCGAGCATACGTAGCCAGAGCTTCTGGAACCTTCCATAGTGCTATGGGTCAGGAAGGAACTCTGAGGCCTGACAGGAAAAGCCAGGATCCTGGGTTCCTCACTGTCGTGGGGTGCGACATGGGGCAAAGAGTTGAAGACCCGTTGTTGATTCCAACTCAGAGCTCAGGGCCTCCCTCTCCTTGGCAGACCTTCTCTGTGGGGGCCGGGACTACCTCCGGGCTTGCTCGCGAGAACGCGGCCGCCCTGGGAATTGCTCTGCAGACTCCGAGAGTGGCAGCAACACCCGCTGTGGCCGCGGTCACCAGCTCTCCCGGTACCCAGCACACGCTAGGCCGTCTCCCCGTGGGAAGGGTGGCTCTGCTCGCAGGCGCGGGAGCCGGGGCCGCGTGGAGAGAGGCTTGCTGAGGCCGCGCGGCCAGTCGGGGCTGGAGCTGCCCCTCGCGGCACCCCCGCTTGCACACCCATCCTGAGTGAGACGGGCTCACCCAGCCGAGGCTCTGAGCAGGGGCAGGGCCAGGGGAGTGCGAGAGGGCGGTGCCAACTCGGAGCCCCTGAGAGCAGGACTTGGCGCCAGGCAGACCCAGGTTCCGATCCTGCCTCCTCCCCACCGGGCCCTGAGGAGCGCCTGGCCCTGAGACCTGGCTCAGCTCCTTTGCCCTCCAGAAGGATCAGCTCTGACCGCCAAGGGCTTTGAGTTTAAAGCTGTGCTGGGAGGGGGCGCGGCAGGCCACGCGTGGCCGACGTGTCTTTGCCCAGGCTCAGCCTCCCTCCCAGCGCCGCCCCTGGGATTCGTCTGAGCTGGCGCTTTGGGGCTGACTGTGGATGTGCAGAGCCCTTCCCTGCGTACGGTCGGGAGCCGTTGCTGGGGGAAGGGAGCCCCAGAACACCAGGGCACCGTACCTCTAGCACATGTGCCTGTTCTGACACGTGCCGCGGGCTGCTTCCTGAGTCCGCCTCTGCCCTCTCCAAACGAGGACAGCAGCGGCACCTGCCTCACAGAGCTTTCGGAGAGTACGTCAAATCCTGCCCAAAAAGAGCTCAGAATTGTGTCCAACCCACCACAAGCCCCAGCTGTACCCCAGCTCCTGTGACTGTTTTTAGACAGCATGGGCCCCCAGGTGCAAGACAGTAAACATGGAGGTGAAGAGAAATCAGGAACCTATAGAGGAGAGGCAGGACCTGAGCAGATAGAGCCCTACATTAGGCTTTGAGCTTTCTGGCTTCCTTGGCAAAAAGAGAAACACTCTGGTTGGCGCAGTATGCGTCATCTGATGAAAGGATCAGAACTGATTTCCAGGAGAGGAGAACATTCCCTGGAAGGCAGTGGAAAGGCACATCCTTTAAGAATCTCGAAGTTAGAGGGCAGGCCAGCCCCTGGCTCCCTACCCTGGCTCGGACGGGCTCCTGCTGCTCTTAAGAGCTTCCTGGAAGATTCAACTTCTTCCATCGCGGTTTCTCTGGACGCTCCCACCCCTACTCATTCGAACTGAAAAACTGGGAGGCCCCAGAAGTTTCTAGCAATGCTGTTGGGCCCAGAACCCGACCTCCTGGCCCTGCCTGCCTCCTGGGCCTGGGCCAGCCTCATGTCTTTCTGACTTCACAAGCGAAAGCCCCCTCCTCTGGCCTGGCAGCTGCTGGTGCCGTGGGGGTGCTGTCAGCATCTGGGGTGGCGCGGACACCGGTTTACGGGGCGCTCAGCATCGCCAGCCTCCATGTGCCAAATGCCCCCGGAAACTCCTCCCTGCTCCGAGAATCACTGATCCAGATCTTCACTGTAGTTTACAGGTGCAAAACCTGAGCCCCAGAGAGGTGCAGTGACTTGCCCCAGGTCCCTCGGGTATGACAGAGCTGAGTCTCCCGATTCCCACTTTAGTATTCTTCCCACCATAGTCCTTTCCTGGCATAGCTGCCCCTTGAGTGCCTCCATTGACAGGGATCTCACTACCTCCTGAGCCAGCCCAGGCCCAGGTTGCAAAGTGTCAGTATTAGGAAGCTCTTCTGAGAATTGAGATAAAGTTGGCTTGTCCTTGACACCCACCCGTCATTTCCTAGTTCCGGTCGCTTAAGTCACGCAGAGGAAACCTGGTTCTAGAGCAGTTTCCCAGCCTCAGCAGTTTGGCATTCAAGGCCGGATGATTCTTCCATGTGGGGGCTGTCCTGGGTCCTGGAGCATGTTTAGCAGCACCCCTGGCCTCTACCCACCAGACGCCAGTAGCAGCCCCCACCCAGTCATGACAACCAAACATGTCTCCAGACGTTGCCTCATGTGTCTTGGGGGCAAAACCTGCCCCATGGAGAGCCGCGGTTCTGCACAAAGAACAGTCAAGATTTGAAGGGATCTCAAAGGGCTTCGCCCGCCGCGAGGGCCTGGAGCACCTGGCTCCTGGGTCTGCCCCACGGACCCCAAAGCACCAGGCGAGGGCGCTGGCCCTGCAGCTGGCCGGGGGGAGATGCTGGTGGAAGGAGGGGCGCTGGGGTGGGTGCGGGGCATCCGTGGGGAGCGGCATGCGGGAAGCCAGCCTGGACCTGTGGGTGTTCTGCCCACCCAGATCCTGAAAAGTTCAGCTGTAAGTAAAAAGTCACAACCCCCCATTTAATTACGGGGTTCCTGCAGGAGGCCCTGATGCCCGAACTTGGGCCAGCAGCAGGAAGTCCTGCCGTAAGTAGCCCCGGAGGCCTGCTTGATTCATATTCTAATAACGACCAAGAAACTGGAATTGTGCCGTGGGCGCCATTCGGCCACGAAGCCTGATTGACGGGGCCGCTGTTCGGCCCCTCAGAGAGGCACAAATCACCCGACAAGAGGGCCAAGGAGCCGCGCCACATAAATCCTGCTGTTTGCGCGGCTTCGTGCGCCCTCGGGGGCCATTGCCACTCGTAATGGTTATTTATGCCTCTGGAATAACGGGGTAACAGCGCACCCGGCGGCCTGCTCTAAATGCGCCCCGTCTAAGCGCTCCAGTAATTGGAGCAGGGGGCCCCGTAAATCCAGGTGAAATCACCCGCCAGCTCAGCAAACGCCGCTTTCCCCGGTGGGAGAGGCCGATGCTGCCCTGGGGAGGCCCGTTTGCTTGCCTGCCCAGGCAGGGGGACAGTGCGGGCTGGGCCCTGCCCTGCTGGTCAGCTCGCTGAGGTCGCACAGCTCCCCGTGACAGCGCCGGCCCAGTGAAGGCCAGGCTGGGCCATCTCATTTGGTTCCCTGTGTCGGACTGGGCCAGGGAGCAGAGGCCAGAGGACGTGGGACTCGGACAGGCAGAGGGGGTCTCCGGCACCTCCTCGCGGGCTGGAGGGCAGGGTGAGGAGGTCAGCGGCCTCCCCAGGCTTCACACCTGGAGGACGTGGTGGCCACGTGTCTTGGACACTGTCTAGCCCCTGCGGCCCGCCTCTCCTTCCCAGCAGCTGCAGGGCTGCACCGGCCCCTGCCCTCCTCCCACGACCTTCAGGCAGGATCAAAGCCACAGGGCAGGGCTGCCCTGAAACCCGAGCTGTTTGGATCCGTCAGCCTTTGTGCTGTCGTGTTCCTGAGCTGCCCTACTGTGACATCCTTCAGGACAGCGTCTCCCAAAGGCTGGCTGGGCACCACGTGTATCAGAATTGTCTGAGACGATTTAACAAAATGCAGGTTTTGGTCCCACCCTAGACCCTCTGACTCCGCATCTCTGGCGTGGGGTCAGAGCTGCGCAAGGCTAACAAGCTCCCTGGAGAACCCGTGTTCTCGCTGCCGTTCTAATCCCGGCTTTAAAACAATTCCAGCCTGAGCCAACCGCGGTGTGGAGAGAGGCTCCCACCGAGGCAGGGGTGAGGGGAGGACAAGGTCTGGGGGGAGAGGGAAACGCGAAGGTGACATCAGAGACGCTCAGCTGGTGCCAGGCTCACAGGCAGCACCAACGAGGTGCGTGTCATTCTCCCACCTCCTCTGTGAAGCTGGCATCCCCCTGTGCAAGCTGAGGAAACAGAGTCACGGAGAGTGTACTGATTATCTGTTGCTTGTAACACATTAGCCCTCAGTGTTTATCAGCTTAAAACAACAGACACTTGTCATCTCTCAGTCCCGAGTCAGAAATGCGCAAGTGTCTTGCTCAGGGTCTGGCATGTTTGGGCTGCCCAGCAAATTGCCATAGACCGGGTCGCTTGTAAACAGCAGGAGTTTATTTCTCACAGTTCTGGAGGCTGGCAGTCTGAGGTCGGGTGCCAGCAGGGTCAGGTTCTGGAGAGGGCCCCCCCCCCGGGCTGCAGCTGCAGAGAGGGGGCGTCTTGTACAGGTGCCGGGGCTCCACCCTCAACCTAATCGCCTCCCAGAGGCACCACCTGCTAACACCTTCGCCTGGGGGGACACAGACGTGAGACCGTAGCTGTGGGGGGCACGGCCCTGCGAGGCCCCGCTGTCCTCCTTGGCCAGGAAGGTGAACAATGGCAGAGGCAGGACTGATGCTGGCGTCTCTGGCCTCAGGGTCTGTGCCAGCCTCCCTGCTGGGTGTGTCCTGGAGACACTGCCCCCCCGGACGGAGTCCTCGCTGGCTCCTGCCTGCTCTTCCCTCAGGTGGCTTTTTCTGGGGATTGGGCAGCGGAGGGAGAGTCTTCCTGGGCCCAGATCCAGCTCCGATTGTAAGTCTCGCCTCGGTCCGAGGTAGCGAAAGCCACTTGTCCAAGACGGGTTGCCAGGCAGAATCCTGTGTGGTTTCCGGAAAGACCCAGACATAGGGGAAGTTGCGGGGTGATGGGGCCAGTTCAGCCTCATTCGTAAGGGTCCTGAAGGCGCAGTTGAGCTCGGGTGGCTTTTGGGACCAGATACCCCTGCGCCTCTGCTCCCTGTGTTCTGGGAGACGTGGCCTGGGAGGGCGGAGGCCTCTCCTGGGCTCACATCCTGCCCAACGGGGTGGTACGGGTCTGAGAAAGGGGTAGGAGCTGAGTCGGGGCACTGTCCCTGTCACTCTGTGCCTCAGTTTACCCAGTACTCCTCTGGACCAGATCGTGAGGTCCCCTCCTCTTCCTGCACTTGGGAACAGGAAGAATCTTCTCACCTCTGAGAGACTGGCCTGCTGAGTGCCTAGGGCCGGGCCAGCCCCACGGGTGTGACACGGGTGTCACTTGGCCCACCGCTCTGCTGGTGCCATCTCGGAATCCTGCCCTTTTGAGCGCAAGCCCCCGTTTTGGTTTTGCAGTGGGCCCTGCCTGTCTGTAGCCTGTCCTGGGTCCTGGCGGTGCTGCCTGGAGCAGAACCTGCCACGGTGGGCCGCGGCCATGGCGGGTGGTGGGCCTCGACCTGCCTTGTGCCTCCCGGCTGTGCGGGAAGTCTCGGGGAGTCCCGTCACCTCCCCGACGCCCACAGGGGACTCGTGGGGCGGCTGTGGGGTTAGCGCGTGCCCTGGGCAGTACGTCGCCTCCAGCACTTACCCAAAGGAACGGGGCGAATCACTGCGCGGGGGTCGGGGCACCGGACAGGCGGCTGGTGGGTGACGGGCAAACCCCGGGGGGCCCCACTGCGCTCAACCTCCGCCTGCCTGTGTCCCCTTCCCTAGACCAAGAAAGGCTATCAGAAGACGGTTCTGGAGATCGACACCCCCAAAGTGGAGCAAGTGCCCATCGTGGACATCATGTTCAATGACTTCGGTGAAGCGTCACAGAAATTTGGATTTGAGGTGGGGCCGGCGTGCTTCATGGGCTAGGAGCCGCCGAGCCCGGGTCTTCCCAGCGCAACCTCGTGACCTCAGCACGTCGTTCGTGAGTGTTCCGTGCACACTCCGATCCTGGACAGTGAAGGTTTCTCGCTCCCCTCCCACCCGACTTCATCCGCGCCTCGGACCGCGCGGCGCCGGACCCCAAGCCCAGAGAGAGAACAGAGGGAAGAGCCGCGTCCCACCCCAGAGCCGAATCACATGACCTAGCTGCACCACAGCCTGGGGCCGTGCCCACGCCTGTCTACACCACATGCCACAGGGAGGGCGGGGGCACACCTCCTGCGCCCGCTCGCCCGTATGTCCTGTTCATGGATAATTGGCAGGGGTGGGGGTGGGGCTGCCGTGTTGGGATATCACTTTTTTGTTTTTAAATTCAACTTGAAGATGTGTATTTCCCCTGACCTTCAAAAGTGTTCTGAGGCAAGCTTCGTAAAGGTCACCCACGTCACCAAAGCCTCTGTTTTTAACAACCCTCAACACAATCCATTTCGAGGCCAAATGTCATTCTGCATGTGCCTTTCCGATGGATTAAAGGTGCTTATGTTTTTGTGAGTTTTAAGTAAATATTTGTGTTGTATTGTTATAAATGTTAAGTGTGCCTGGCTTTCAATCATGCACGAACCCAGCCTCAGTCCCACAGGAAAGAACGGTGGGGGAGGGTGGATTGTGGGTGCCGCCAGTTCCGATCAGAAATGGGAAGTCCCCCGCCCCGTCGGGTCCGTGCAGTCGATCGGAAGGTGCCGGCAGCCAGGCCTCGCAGCGGAAAAGCAGGTACCAGCGCCCCGTCAGACCTTGGTTCCATTAGCTCTAGAGTTTTTTTATGGGGAGGAAAAAAGAATTTGATACTTTTGCCTTTTCTTCATGCACTTAGGCGAAAACCCAGGCTTCAGTTAATTTTAACTGCCTCCTCCTTCCATTTTCCTTCCGGCACAGCCTGACGGGAGAGTGTCCAGGGCAGGGAAACCACATTTTCTGTAGATGATAATTAAACGAAACTGGTGCTGATTTTTTACACTTCTCTTTTGTGGTGCTGTTTTAAGATCTCCTTGAAGGCAACGCTGGGGCACCTGCCGGGCCTCATTCTCCCTGCTTCCTTCTTCCTGGTTCTGCCTCCACTGTCTGAGTTTCTGCCAAGGACTTTGCGGTAAATGCAGGTCACCCTCCTTTCCGCCAGGCACAGTGTGTCACGATGGCAGCGAGTCCCCGCCGAGGTCTGTTACGAGTGCTGGGTTGTGCCTACTTGATATGGAAACACACACACAAAATAAAAAGACTCTTCCTGCATTGTACATGGTGTAGCCATAGCTGACTGTACTCGGTTGCCGAGTGTTTGTGGTGCTAATTTCTGTGTCTGTTCCGAGAACTGAACGGAAGCCATTCGGTTGTCCCACGCAGTGTCTCCTCTGAGCTGCCTTCGACGCGGCCTCGGCAGACAGAGAAAAGTGCAATTAACTCTGTGAGTCTCTCCAGGGCTGCCAGCAGCTCGTCCTTCCCACGTAAGCAATTTGATTTCCATCCGCAAATGTCCTGGACGCGGGTTTCTGCCGCTCGGGAGCCCGGGCTGGGCAGGTGCCCTCTAGGAACCTTCTCCCGCCGTCCATCGAGGCCTGGGAGCTGCCGTCGCGGGCAGGAGGACCTGCGGGGCAGCGGGAAAGGCGAGCCCTTTACTGTGAAAAGTGGCCCCGTGCCACGCCCTGCCCTTCCACCGTGGGAAACGTGGTCTGGGCCCCTCGGAGCTGCCACAGCTCTGGTGCTGTCTGCCCCCCGCCGCCTCGGAACGTGGCTCCCGCTTAGGAAACCGCAGCAAAGCAACCCAGGACTAACAAAACGTCACCAACACAGATTTCCCGAATTTCCCTGGAAAAACAAGCCTTGCTCTTGCCAAAGAAAAGTCTGGCTTGGAGAGTCTCTGGAGCCCAGGATGCTAGCGTCTGTGCTGACTGTCACCTTCCTCCCTTCAAAAGAAAAGCCATATCCGAGGACTGTCATGTGAGGCCCTGTGGATTTTGTCTAGGTCATGTGATTCTGTTTTGATTTCTCACCCCATCGGATTTGTTCTTTTATTTTGTTGTTTTCTTCCTCTGTCGGTCCCTTCATGGTCATTGTAATTCGTATGGAAGTTCAAAATGTGTCCCATTCTCCCCAGACCACTTCAGCTACAGTATATTGCAATAAAGTTACTTCTTATATTTGCAGAAATCCTTTTGGCGTAATTTTATTTTTTCCTTCCAATAAATATAATTGGACAAATGTTGGTGAGAAGAAAAAACGGTAAGCAGAAAAATTACGGCGAAGATTCTAGGACGTCAGGCCCTTTAAAATATAATGTCCAGTGACACATTGTACGTTCCTAAAAATTCAAGAGACATGTCATAAGTTCTAACTGTAATGCCCAGGAAAGGGTGCTTCAAAATATTTTAAACCTGTGTAATGAACGAATAATTGTAATAGTTTTCTCAATAAATCAAGTTTCCTGTTTCCACCGTGAACAGATGTGACTGGCTGTCTTCTTAAGTGTGACCAGGCCCCTCCCTCGCATTAAACCCACGTTGACCGCACGTGGTCCCAGGATGCCAGGAGCTCTCAAAATAGTAGCGGTGGGCACAGAAAGAGGCAGGAAGGGGCTGCCCTGGCCACTCTCGGGTGAAGCTCTTCCCTCAGGAGTGGCAGAGGCTGGCTGAGGACAGCTGTCTTCCCTGGGGCGCCAGCCCAGGAGGCCTGCCCGGGGCGTGGGCGTGCAGATCACAGTGTGTGCCTGGCTCTCCATCCTGGGCAACTGTACGCAGGGGTAGACGCCCTGGCCCCTGCGGCTGGGGACAAGGTGCAGGGGGCTTCTCTCAGCCAATGACCTTGAGCACACATGACACACACATGTGACTTCCAGCCCCAAGGAGCAGTCCACTCCTGCGTGTCACCTTCCATGTTCCACAGAGCGGGTTCCCTGAGTGAGCCCAGGCTGGGGGGCTGCCTGGACTTGTAGCGAGAGTGGGAGAGACACCGTTGTCTTAAGCCCCTGCTATAGGGGACTGCTTATTTCTGCAGCCTCACCTAGACCCGGGCTCCATGGGGTGGGGGAGCGGGGGCATCACCTTGTTAGAAGTGCGGGTTCCCTCCCGAGCCTCCCTCGGGACTCGCTGAGTCAGACGCTTTGGGAGCGGCCTGGTACTCTGCGTTTTAACACGGCCTCCAGGTGACTGATACACGTTCGCGCTTAAGAGCCACCGACCGAGGTGACCCTGAACCATGTAAGAGTCACCAGTGGGAGGGGGCTGGGTTTACAACCACAGCAGGAGGGAAACCTGCCGCGTTGCCTAGGTCAGGGGATGTGGGGCCTGCCGTCAGGACGGAGCACAAGTGGACAGAGGACTGCTGAGCCCCCTTGGGGGGGCAGAACTTTCCCTAAAACTGCTGCTGGGTAAGGCGATAGCTGGCAGGCAGATTGCGAACTAATGACGCGTAGCCTTAGGGGAAGAGGCGGGGAATACACTGACGTGAGGTGGGGTGGCTCTTGACTGCACTTGGCCAGGCCGTAGCGACAGAGAGAAGCTCTGGAAAGAACCACAGGAAACAGTCCTCACATCAGCGATTGGCAGGGTTGGAGGAAGCAACTGTTTCTCAACATGAACATTTTGAAGGCCAAACCGAGAGATGCTTCGAGGATCAGATGCCAATTAAAACCCACCGTTAATCTGAGCAGCACGCTGGTGTCTTGAAGTCTCGGACCGGACGAAGGTGGCAGCCGACAGATCTGTCCGACTGGAGACGGCGGCTCCGGAGACGGACACTGACGGTCGTCAAAGCGCGATGGGCCTGAGGTCCCTGCAGCAGAGTCCAGCAGTGCCGTGGCGCGGGTGTCCGCGAGTGGAGCGCCTGGAATCGCACGGCCGGGAGCTGGTGGCACTCCCGAGTGGTGTCCTGCAGAGAGGGCCTCCAGCCGGGTCTTGGGAAGTCGGTGACTGAGACCTACAGTGACCCTCAAACCATCAGGAGCAGCACACGGCCAGAAAACTGCTCAACCCCAGGGGCCTGCGCCCCCCACAGAGTGCCCCTCGGGTGTGGGCAGGGAAGCCCCCACCAGGGAGTGGGGGGTCAAGGGCCTGTGGGGTCAGGGAGCAGCCTCCCACTCGCGGATTAACACTTTAATGCCACCCCCCAGGTAGAGGCCCCCTCTTCCCGCGTCATGCTCCAAGACAGGCTGAGGCTGGGCAAGGGGAGAGCCGGTCCTTCTGCTAGAGCACCCTGGGGACAAAGTGACTCTTGTCCCCTGGGTTATACTGTTACTCTCCCCTCTCTGCCTGAGGAAAATACTGTGAATTCCACCTCCAAGTGGGCTGGCGGGGGGGAGACTGAGGCCACAGGCCCCTGAGTGAGACCCTCGGTGGGGGAGGCCCTTGGGGAGCCTTGTAGAGGCCCCAGGTCTCTGTGCCTCTTGCCCCTTCCATAACCCTGGCTGAGAAAAGCAGCTGCCCGCAGGCTGGGCTGGAGGACCCAGCACTGTGCCTGGTGCCCGGTGTGTGTCACACGTGGACGTCCTCGGGAGTGTGAGCAGAGCCCCACTGCCCGGTCCCCAGTGACGCATCAGAAGGGCTCACAGGCACCTGAGAGCATCCGCACCCGGCTGGGCCTTCTGGAGACAGGACACGGGGTCCTCAATCTGAGAAGAGACAGGACAGTGCCTCCCCTGCCCCCAGAAATGACGGTGCCAGGGCTCAGGATGGACTCTGTGTGACCCCAGCAGCCGTGGCTAATAGATGCCCTTTTGTTTTCCGCCTTCCTGGAGGGCCGAGTCTGCCCTTGGATGAGGAAGCCATCTGTCCCCACAAGAGAGAGCAACTGTTCACCGTTGGAGCTGGAATTAATCAAGCTCCCGTATTGGAAAAGACGTCCCTCAGCCCCTTTGTCTTAGCACTGGTGTTCCGTGTCCTGGGGGCGTCCTCGGGATGGGAATGTGGGAGGAGGGTGTGCACTAGCATGACAGGGGCCTTGTTCCTGCAGAGCTGGGTTCTGGGCTCCAAGCGTGGGGCAAAGGAACCTCTGTGTCCAACAGGGTCCGTGGCCTCTGACCGCTGAGGCTGGTCCCAGCCGCCTGGAGCAGCTGCCTCCGTTTGGACCACAGGTGAGACACCTAATAGACGGGGCGAGGAGACACCTGCCTCTGAGCCAGCCTGCCTGGCTGGGCCAGGACAGCTGGGATCCGCCGATCTCTCAGTCCCAGGGAGGCTGGCGGCTGAGCAGTGGCTGAGCGGTGGCTGCGGCCAAGAGAGCTGGCTGCGTCCTGGTGGGGAGCCCCATGACTTCTTGGGATGGGGACGGGACGCTTCCCCAGGAAGGAACCCTGGAGGGAGCATGCCCCCTGTCTGCCTTCCCTGCCCCATCCCCCTCCTGCCCCCGCACAGTCCTCCCACCGTGCATTGATTCATTCATTCAGCGACAACTCATTGAGCGCGTGCTGCACGCCAGGCCGGGCAGGGCAGCATCTGCCTGAAGCTGATGCTCCAGGGGTCAAGGGGTGACCAACTACCCGCCCAGAGGGACAGGAACCGAGGAGACGGGAGAGAAATTGTGAGTGCGTGTGTGTGCACGTGGCGTGCTGTGTGGTACGTGCGTGGAGCAGTGGTTGAAAGGCTCCTCAGGTGACTGGGGCCCCTGCAGGGTCCCTCTGCCTGGAGACCTGCAGGATGGATGGGGAAGCCTCTGTAGCCATCTGCAGGAAGGGCATTGCAGGCCGAGGAACAGCAGGGCAAAGGCTCAGAGGCAGGGCTGTGCTGGCAGGTCGAGGCTGCTGTGGCTCGAGCAGAGCAGAGGAAGGGACAGCCGAAGGGTGAGGGGGGCCTGGGCTCGGCGGCCACGGGTGGCTCCCAGTTTTCACTGCGGGAGGTGAGGAGACCCCCGAGGGTGTTGGAACTGTGATGTGGCCCACCCTGCATTTTGTCAGGCTCACTCTGGGGCCTGTGCAGAGCAGAGTCGAGGGGACTGGCCGTAATTCGGTGGGGGAGGGGGGGCGGATGGCAGCACGGGCCATGGTGAGAATGGGTCAAGTTCTGGGAATTTCAAAGATGGAGTTGACAGGATTTGCTGAGAAGAGGAAGTAGGAGGTGAGGGGATCTGGGGGGACACCTAGGCCGTGGGCAAGGTCTCCCTAGCAGTGCTGCAGGAGCACACGCACACGGATGCACATGTGCACACAAACACACGCACAAGTGCACATGAACACACACCACACACATGCACTCGTGCACATGAACACACACAACCCCTCCACATGCACATGTGCACATGAACACACACATGTACACACACATACACCGTGCACAAGAGGCTGCAGGGGGCTGGGGGTCGGGCCTGCAGTGTGTAAGTCCTGCACCCTACACCTGGTCCCTGTGAGCTGCCGTGCTTGGGACCCGCTTCTCTTTGGTTACACAGAGACAACACCACGCCCGTCCACACCTACGCAGACCTCCCCAGGCTGGGGTCACCCCTCAGAGCTGGGCGGGTTGAGCCAACAGCTGCGATGAGTCCAAATGCTAAAGATTGACAAGTAGGGATCCAAAACGTCACACTGAATAGTCATAGGCATGTTTATGTAATGTTACGTATATTTTCCATACACACATAAAATGCATATTTTACATACATATAAAATAAAACTAAGGTATTGTGTAGGTTCCGTGGTCACATTTAAACATTTCTACTAACAAACACATCTAGAGCACGGACGGGTCATTCTTGCTGATTCCACAGTCTCACGAAGGCGACTTTATCCTCCTGACAATTTCAACAGCGGACTAGAAGACAACCCAAGGGTTCAACTCAAAGGGGTGACAAGGACGCCCAGTGAATGCAATACGGCTATTTAGAGTGGGGGTGTCCAGTTGTCATACCACTGAGACACTGGACTTGGGGAACGCAGGGCCCAGTGCAAGGTTACGCAGCCCTGGGTGACCACCGAGGCAACACAGCCATGCGAGTCATGGACATCTGTCAGGTGTCCTCTGGGAAGTCAGCCAGTGGGAAGATGAGATTGTCCTACTTCACCACGGGTCCCAGGAAACCCATCCTGACCTGCCCGCAGCGGGAGAGGGGACATTGCTGTGCCAACAAAGTCCCTCCAGATGCATGAGGCTCAGGACAGCGTGACCAGGTATCTAATATACTCTGAGGCCTGGAAGACCCTCCCGAGCTCTGCAGACCATCGTCGCCACCCCCTCAGCCTACAGAGGCTGATAGGTGCAGAGGGGCCAGGCCTGGGCCTCCTCCCCCTCCACTCCTCCCGGCACCCCTGGGACCTCAAACTCCTGGGCTCAAGCGATCCTCCTGCCTCAGCCTCCTGGGTAGCTGGGACTACAGGCACGCGCCACCGTGCCCGGCTAATTTTTTCTATTTTTAGTTGTTTGGCTAATTTCTTTCTATTTATAGTAGAAACGGGGTCTCGCTCTTGCTCAAGCTGGTCTCGAACTCCTGAGCTCAAGCGATCCTCCTGCCTCGGCGTCCCAGATTGCTAGGATTACAGGCATGAGCCACCGCGCCCAGCCTGATGCGTGTTTCTTAACCCTTCGTGCATGGAGACAGGCTGGACTCGAGATGTCCAGCTACCTGGTTTCCTCCTCATCAAACAGAGAGTTGGTGTTCAGCAGATGGTAGGCTCAAATGAAATAATGAATGGAAAACACTTTGTCCCCAGGTCCCAGCAGCTGTTGTGCAATAGCCCTGCGTCATCAGCATCCAGTCACACCAGTGACACACCCCGTCCTCAGGCAGGGTGGGCCTCGCAAGCCCACGGCTTTGACTCGCCTCCTCGGAGTCTT